>OMKY01143690.1:0-11703 GCA_900302395.1 Bregmaceros cantori
CGAATGAAAAAGTAATTGCGCACAGGCAATTAGAGTCTCTGAACACGGAGAGTCAGTATTGGAACTACACTAAAATGTCTTCGAACATGTACACATCTCTAAGATCTGGTCCGGGGCCGGTGAGCCGGTTCAAGAGGCAGAGACGGAAAGGGAGCTTCCTGCAGCAGGGTAGAATGGCTCCGGTTATCCCGACGATACTAAGTAGGTGACTAATATAATACTGTACTGAACTGAGCTAAGAGAGTTGTATAGAGGGAGAGAGAAAGATCAGGCTATTGTTAGACCACAACTGCCCCCTCGGTTCTCACCGAGAGAGGATAAGGACGTCGCGTCGCCTCAGTGCCCGAGCCTCGCTTATGAAGGGGAGAGCGGCCAGTCACGGAGCCGCCCCGGCGCTGATTGTAATGAGTTGCACCGGTGTCCGTGCGGCGTGCGGTCCACGAACGAACCCGGCGCCTGGGTGCCACTCGTGGACGAGCGGCCCATGACACATATTCTAGGTAACCTGCTCCATTCAGTGCCCCTGGCCAAGGCGCTGGCTCAGAATCTGGAGTTGGCCCCCGGGCGCTGCGCACACGGCTGCCCACCGCTCCTCAGGGATGGGTTAAATGCGGAGGATGAATTTCACTGTACATGTATGTATGTGTGACCAAATAAAGTACATTTACATTTACGCATCCGCGCTACGCCGACGCGTCGGCGTGTGTGCGTAGGGCAGTGCTTCGTTTAGGCGGCATGCGCAGTTGCATCCCTTCCGAAATCGCAAGCGTTTCCTTGCAACGCTCGTGTTGCATTGACAACGTATTAAAGCGCGCCGCCCGCGCCTCTCTCGGCGAGCAGTGAGCGCAGTCCGACGCGCCGTCCGCGACGCTCTATGCGCGCACTTTAAGTGGAGTCTTGACGCGCCGCCCATCGCCTCTCCTCCCGCGGACGGTGGAGTCTGACGCAGGGTGGTGGAAGGGCAGTGCGTCGTTTAGGCGGCATGCGCAGTTGCATCCCTTCCGAAATCGCAAGCGTTTCCTTGCAACGCTCGTGTTGCATTGACAACGTATTGAAGCGCGCCGCACGAGCCGCCCGCGCCGCTCTGGGCGAGCAGTGAGCGCAGTCCGACGCTCAATGCGCGACGCTCTATGCGCGCAGTGAAGCGGAGTCTTGACGCGCCGCCCAGCGCCTCTCCTCCCGCGGACAGTGGAGTCTGACGCAGGCTGGTGGAGTGTGGTGACGTTGTCCGTGTGTTGGTGGCGGTACGGCTGACTGTTTTGAAATCTCCTTTTCCGGTGCGGGATCGACGCCGTTTACTTTGACACCCAAGTCTGAGTTGTTATCCGTGCGACTCCCTCGAACCAATGGCGGATCATCGACCCTCATCATTACCACCGACACTTCGGCAGTAAAGACGGCTCCGATCCGCGCTATGACGGACTCGCTGAGAGCCGAGCAGACAGTGGACATGAACCGAAGGTAAAGTTACCCCGCTAGCCTGTAGCCTAGCCCGCCGCTAACCAGTCCGCTAACCAGCTAACGGTGACAACTAACACTGGGTTAGTTTTCTGTGGAATAATAATCGTATGTAGTCTACTGTGATGTGCGGCTGCGACATGTTTTTGTGGTCGATCCAAGTGGTGAACAGTCTCGCTATCGGTTTGTGTTTACATCCAAATTTACGCGCCCAGCGTTTTAATTTGTATGCGCGTCACCATTCAATATGAATGTGGTAAAAATTTAATATATATATATATATATATATATATGAATGTGTGTGTAAATAATAATAATAATAATAATAATGATAATAATAATAATACATTATTATTTTTTATGTAATAAATGCATTAATTATTATTATTATTATTCTACATCTTTAAAGTTGGCCACTTTTAATCCAAAATTCCCAAGACGCAAATCTGTTATCAATTCTCATCAGGCTGATTTTAATTTATACTTCCAATGAATATCATATCTTGATTTTTCTTCCAAGATTATAAAATTATTTTATTTTAGAGTCATCTTTATGATTTTCGAGACGGTCATTGACTTGTGCAAATACATATTTCAAATAAATAGATTGACGATAACAGAGCTTAAGAAGTGTTGATAATTAGAGAGAAATGAATGAACACGTCGATCATTCAGATGTTCAATATTAATGGCCATCATGGTTATAAATGGGAAGTTGAATTTTTATTCTTAATCCTTCTGCTGTATGAGAGGCTGTCATGTGACGTATTTGAAGTACGACAGGTGGCAGCCAGCGGAGCAATCCAATACGTCAGCCACACCTTTTGGGCTAGACTCTTATTAATAATGTAATAACACACATATTAGGGGTGTCTGCCTTCCCTCAAAACAAGATTCAAAATTCTAATGTCTTTACATTAAAAACGCCAATATTCTGTGCTGCCCAGTAGCTCAGTTGGTTAGGCAGAGCGCTGGAAAGCACGCATATGCCTTAATGGCGCGGTGAGTTGGTGGTTCGAATCTCGCCACCGACGTATTTCCCGCATGTCTGCCCCCCATCTTCACCTGTTTCCGCTAACCCTAATACATAAAGCTTGGAAAAAAAACAGCCTGAACGGGCTGGAAAAGTGTACTGTCTCTTTATGATCAAGTTTCAATGGATCAGAACTGATGCCCCGCTCGCGGTCTGTGTGCTGTGCAAAACACTTCCTGTGAGTCTGTTCCTGAGTAATGACTGTGTAGTAGAGTCTAGCGCTGTTTAATACAATACTATACTTCTTTCATACTCGAGGTCCACACATAGACAGAAGACACAGTGAGACAACACAAAATACGGAATAGTAAAAAACAACATGGGTCCGTGTTGGCCGAGAGGTTATGGACACCGTACCTAGCGCGACCCGATTCGTGTTAGTGGCGCTGTGTCTAGCGTAGTGTCGCCAGTTCGACTACGCTCATCGACTTGTCTGCAATGTCTACCCCCGATCTCTTCAACCCAGTTTCCGACTAATCCTATCCAATAAAAATGGAAAAACGGCGCTGACGCCGGAAAAAATAACTTAAAAAAAAAAAAACATAAAATAAAAACAACGCAACATAAAAGAAAAATGTTACTTAAATGTTATTTAAACCAAGATTAAACAGGATATATACTGCTCTATAGGTTTTTCTTTAAATTTAAACTTTATTTAGTCCCGTTGAGGTTTAAAACCTCTGCTTCCTTGACAACAACAAAAAGGCAAACGGAGGAGGCATATGCACACAATTATAAAAGCATTCATAGAGGCCACTTGTAAAAGGTACTATTACAAATGCAATGATGAAGATCAATTTTAAACTATTGTCAAAGCAATCCTAAGAAGGTTTAAATGAATACTCATCAACAACCATGCATAATATAAACAACTCAGAGCAGTGCCTGACTTTCTCTATTTATATTTGGCTTGAAATCAGGGCTTGAAAACTAAATTGTTTTTGAAACGTTCTGCTCCGAACGGTTCAGGCAGGTCTCAGTTCGACGTTTTCGTTCTCGGAACCGTTCTGCCCCAAAATATCGGTCCTGAACCGGTTCGGAACGCAACTATTTTGTTCGTTCTTAAAGTTCCTTATATTGTGCAATGTTAAGTTTAGATAGAGATTATACAAAATATATTTGGTGGACTTTCAAACTTCAGTGTGACTGTATTAACATTACCTTCACTTCCTACGTCTGTCCACAAGATGGAGCCCCAGATGCATGGGGCTTGATGACTGACAGTGAAAGTTGGATGGATGCACAACCGTAAATGGTCTAGCAGAAATAGGATATGTTAAAATTCTGGAACATTTGAATACATCTTTTTTTCGGTTCCATTTCCGCTGCTCGTAAAATTCCATGAATTTCCGTTCGTTTCTGGTTTTCGTTTTCGTTCCTTGAACCGGTTCAGAGCCCTGCTTGAAATCTTCTTTCACCACATTGCTCTGATCGCTGATCTTACGAATATCTATGTTTGGAGCTTGGACATTGTCACAACAGTTATCAGCTTTGCGCTATTCTGACCTCCGGGTAGTGTAGAAAGGATTTCTTCAAATGTTCCACAACAGAAACGGAACATTATGAAATCCACAAAAACGGTTAAAAACGTTTTTTGTTTTTTTTGTTCTCTATATTTTTCAACATATCTTATGTCGGTGAGACTATTTCGGTTGTGCATCCATCCAACTTTCACTGTCAGTCATCAATTTGAAATTTCACAGATACCGATAAATGGATACAGTTTGTCTGCTCTGTGTGAGGCAGTGCCTTGTACACGGAGCAGTAGACGGCACCCACACCGCACACACACACCACCCTCTTTGTGTGTGTGTGTGTGTGTGTGACTGTCAGATGTAATGGATGAGGACGTTGTTGTGCTTCTATTTTGGGGTCCCACTGAAAACGGAAACCCAATGCTGTTTGTATCTCATAAAATGGAGCTGTCACATTGATTATGTATTGATTATGTATTTGTGTGTTATGTATTTGTGTATGCTGATGGCAAAGTCCAATATTATTTAATGTAATATAGGGCTGCAACTTACGATTATTTTGATGTTTGATAGATTAATTGCCCATTTTTACTGACGTTTAATCGATTAATTTTTCAATTAAAATTGGATCAATTATTAGTGTGACTTGTCACTAACTTTTTCCCTGTTTCGCTATCTCCACTCATTTGCTAACATTTCAGGAAGAGATTCTCCTTAGTTGGTACAAAAGTGCAGTCAAGTATTGTAGTGCAAATTCTCGATAGTTTGGTAAAAAAAAAATTAATCAATCAATGAAATGTTATTGATTGATTCATTGATTGTCAATTCAATCATTACATCATGAACTCTTTCAGCGCCAAGCATTTCAACGCTTAAGATTTTTGAAGTTTCGCTCACTATTCTCCACAAATGATATCTGCACACAACAGCTTATTATCTGAGGACTAGTATCTCTACTCGTAAGTAAAAGATATGACTAAAATTGTCCACATTCTAAAAAAACTGTTTGGCAGTAGCTGTGTTTTCTGTAGGAAGTCTGTGAGTCCAAGGCGCTGAAAGAGTGATATATTTTGCAAATAACAATTATTTAGTCAATTCAGTCAATTCGTTGTTTATTGCCGAAACAATTTTCTTGAAAAAATACCCAACATATTCACAGCGAGCAACAATAACACACAATTAATCTTGTCAACTTTCTTTTTTTTTTTTCTTTCTTCTTGACCAAGACATTTATTTTTGGAATATTGGGCAAAATTGTACATAATGGTGCTTAATGGTGATTATGCTGATAATGATAATTATTATGATGTTGATATTAATTATAATGATGGTGATGGTAATTAATATTACTGATGATTAATGAGGATTGTGATGTGTGTTCCCAGCTGTACTCTTCCCGACGTCATGGAGCCTGAAGACTCTCCTCCTCACAGCCTGACGGGTGAGTCTGTTTTAATTAGGGGTGCAACGGATCACCGTTGATCTGAAATCCGTTCGGAACAAGCAGAAAGGATCGGCACATGCCTGATCCGCGGATTTTGTTTTGTTTTGTTTTTTTGCGATGATCCGAAAAATCCGTGAGCTCTGACCCGAGGATCGGTCCGAACCGTGAGTCTCTTGATCCGTTGCACCCCTAGTTTTAATGATCTCTCACTTCATTCTATTTTCTTTCCCATCCCTCACTCGAGTGGTCCCCACACCACACCCCTCTATTGGTCGTTTACAATTACACTGTTTATAATGATGTCATTTAAATACAAATAGAAAACATACCATGTAAATCCTGAAAGTAGAAACAGTGCCATATCCTTCATCTCTTAAACTGTTTCAAGATTCAAAGAGTCTCATAATGTGTGATAGACATTTTTAGAAAAAAGGTCAATGTGTAGAGGTATGTGTGTTAAGGAAGGACACAGCCTTTATCATAAAACCTCTTTATTCAAAGAGAGTCAAAACAGAATGAGGAGGGAACACTGAATGCCCTCGTGTCTGGTAGACAGCAGAGGGGAGTGTCGATGACATCACAATGAGACACCAAGACAGTAACACCAGTCCCAAATATGGGCATGAATGTGCTGGTCATAGAATGTCACAGTGTCCACGTGGGTATGAAATTTCCCCAAGAAATGTGAACCGCTACAAATGATCATTTTCTTTGTCATATAAAAAGGCTTCAAAATGGTTGCAATTAAATGGTTTAATGTCATTTAAATTAAATTAAATGTGATCAAATAAACTGTGTATACAATACATAAACTATTCTTTGAGTTGGGTCATTTATAGCAGGGGTTCCCAACCTTTTTCATCCCAAGGACCCCCTTTCCCAGCCCAAAGCAACTCGCGGACCCCTAAAAAAAAAAAAAAAAATGTCTGTATCATCAACCAAAAGAATTTACTCCATTGTTTATGGTGCACATCTAATAAAATCTATACATAAATTATGCTGTTGAAGACTTCAACATTTCAATATCTTTCTGTCAAATAATTAATTGAACCACAAAATAACATCGTAGCAGCATTTGGAATACTGTGAAAAACGGCATACTATATCTTTAAATTGGAGATCAAATGTGTATCTATTAATGACAATTAACAACGCCGTCAGGGTCAATGTTTTATTTATTCAAAAACTCACTTAAACCATCTAGCTGACGGATAGCTGCATTGGGCTTATAAGATGCTTTACTCAGCTCTTGTGGCAGGAGAATGTACTGCAGCCCAGATCGCTCAATTCGTCTCTAAACGCAAATACACCTCGGCCGCAAATAGATGCTCGGCGGACCCCCAAACGGTGGTCCGGGGACCCCTGGGACCCCCAGTTGGGAATAGCTGATTTATAGCATGTTGCTGCTTTGGTGCTTTTTCACACGCAAATTGCACGGATGCCGCTCTTGCCCAAAGTAACTAAAACGTTCAAATTTCTCAACAACTTCAAACGTTTATTCTTCACAAATAGATGATTGAAGAACAATGAATGGTTCTCATGAACATCACCTTTTTTACTTTTTACTTGTCAGAGACCTGGCAGCACTTCCTCTCACAGAGCTGAGCCACATTTTTCTTGGGTGAGGAAACGGTTGAGCTCATAACATTATCTCACTAAGCAGCTAACAGCGGGGTTGCTGCAATATAAAACTCACATTCTCAAGGGCCACGCTAACATTAAACTTTCATGTAGGGACGCAACTAACGATTGCTTCCATCATCGTCTAATCGTCCATTTCTACTGATTATTAGTCTAGAATGGGTGCTAAAGATTTATCAATAATCGATTTAACCGACCAATAATAAATACTCAATTTGTTTATTCCCTAACAAATAGTAAAAAATGTGTACTACAATACATTGCACATTACACAATACTTTGCACATTGTGTATGTTGCTCCAACAAAGAAGAATCCTATAGTCTAATTCTTTTAAACGACAGGAATAAGGTTTTTTCAAATACCCCAACTGTTTCGGTTGCGCTTGAGGTATTCGAAAAAAATCATGTTCCTGTCATTTAAAATAATTAGACATATTGTTTGGTCGACAGTATGAACATTATTCTTAAAGAAGCATCTTCCTGGTCCATTAGTAGGTCTATAACATCCCAATAGCTCCATGGGTGTTACGGAATGGAAAAAATTAAAAAATGAAGAAAAAAAAAATCACAAAAAGTTAATGTTAATAATTAACATTTCAGGTTAATAATCATTGTTTTTAAAGGGGAAATGGGCTGATTAATCATGAGTAAAAAAGGTAGATTAATCCTTTCTCCATTCATGTTGAATATGGCCATTCACTACATCAACAGTTTGGATGTTGTCCTGCTTACAGACCGTCTCTCTCCCTTGTGTCTTCATTATCAAACTCCCCCAGTCAGCCATATCTAACCTGTCATTGCCTTCAGGGACTGTGTGGCTGTACCATTGCAGGCAGAGTGTGTTCATTATTATAATTACAGGCTGACTGACTCTCCGTGATCGTATGGTACCCTGAATACAGAGCTTTGGGTGGGACCTTTGAGAAAATGTCACTCAAGATTAATTTGAATTCGCCATATTGCTTAGACCTGACAGCAGTACACACACATGGGATTTTAGTTGGGCGTGAAACGACTCTTTCAAGATCGACAGATAGTGAACAAGGTCTTTAACATGGTGCCTCTCTCCTTAGCTATGTGGGCTTACTTGGTTTGCTACTTGCTAGCTTGTCAAGTCAGACCGATCTATTGGTCACCGTTATATATCGGCCGATATGAGGCATTTTTCCATATAGGTGCTGTATCGGTATCTGTGAATTTCCCTGCCGATACGAAGGAATCTGTAATTTTAATACATGCGCTGTTAAGATTTGTATTTTTTTAGACATTTCAGCATTCGTTATTTTCCCTCCAACTGTCCCTTACCCCTATATAAAAGCAACTTTACATATTGAGAACAAACTCGATGAAAATAAAATGACATTTAAATGTAGTGTGTGAATGCCGCTATTGATATACTTTCCATGTGCCAGGTGTCTAATGAACCTAAGCAAAAGAACACCAGCAGTTATGTGTGCTATGGAAATGTGACTTGTGGAGTCACGCCTCCATTGTCCTGATTGGCTACAAGATGTGACATCATCGGATGTCCCCTCCCATCGACTATAAATCAGTGATGCTTCCTTATGTGTGGTGTTCGGCCATGTTTCCTGCTTAGCTCATAGCTTAGCTTAGCTAAGCTATGAGCGGCTAATGTCCAGTATAGCTTAATAAATGAACCCTCAAGACTTGTCATTTCCTCTACGTGGACACCTTATCTGAGCTGCCATTACAATGTGCATCACCTGAAAAAGATTCCGCTTGTAGCAGAATGTGCAACAACATGGGTCAGCCTTCTCCAGAGGCTTCGGTCCAGTGTCATTCTGTTGAGGGTTGGTAGGTCAAGTCCTGACCACTTGTAGATGTTGTTGTGCCATCTTTTGGGTTGTCTTCCTACTCATACCAATAATGGCAATAATCAAAAGCATAATGCTTAAACTCTACGGACACATCAAACGCAAAAGACTCGCCCTGTTCTAAAACTTCTAAATGACAATACCATCAAAATGGATAACAATCATACAACACTAAAAAGGTGTAACCTCTTCGCAACCCTGTTAACAAGCTGGTTGACAATTGACTGACGCGTTTTTGCTTTCTTTTACAGCTCTGAGCTCCACCAGGCAAAAATCGGTTATTGGTATCAGGCCAAAAAACTCATCAGTTGGTCACTACTAGCTTGTGACCTTAGCTCTCCAGACCTACCTGCTTGGTTGGTTGGTTGGTTCGGTTTAGGTTGCTTTACTAGCCTGTGGACTTGGTTATTGATGATTCCTGCCTCATCCACCACAGATATTCTGTCTGGGTCCTTTTGGAAACATTCATGACAAAAACATATGTGTAGGGGGCGCGGTGGCAGAGTGGTTGTAGTGCAGTGCCGGAGGTTCTAATCCCTTCTCCTGCTTTTATGCAATGTCTCCGACTCCGACTCTTCATCCCAGTTTCCGATTTAATCCTATCTCTTAATAAAGAATGAAAAGCGGCTCCCAAAAATTATGCTCACAAATTGACCCACATCGAATGATGATTGACAGCCATGCAGATGGGATGGCCACATTGGTCATTGAGCCAACAAGGCTGTGTCTGGGGCTTCCTCCCATGATGTTGGAAACATTACAGCGAGCAGAAGAGTGAGCTACTTTGTGATAAGGTCTGGTATGGTGTTTAGGGGTGTAAATCACACCCTTCACGGCGATGCGATTCAGTATCGATTTCCTGACCCAACGATTCGATATCTTTCGATACTCAAGATTAGAATTCACCATGATTCGATTCGATACGATTCTCCGATTTTTAAATTTAACCTGACAGGGGAGTGGAATTATGTCCAGGAGCAAATGGATAAAAATAGACCAGAAAAAAGATATGTATCGTCAGCTGTTGTATCGATATATCGGTACAAAATCGATATTATTTACACCCCTAATGGTTTTCAGCCAAGGGGGAATAGCTTAAAACCACCGCAGTATCATGCTAATAATATCTGATATTAGCAACAGTACTAGTTTGTGACCTTGGCTCTGTGGAATTCAGGGCTACGAACCGGTTCAAGGAACGAAAACCGGAAACGAACGGAAATTTATGGAATTTACGAGGAGCGGGAACGGAAACGAAAAAAGATGTATTCAAATGTTCCGGAACAGAAAAGGAACATTATGGAATACACAAAACCGGTTAAAAACTTTTTTTTACTGTTCCCTATATATTTGAACATTTCCTATGTCTGGGAGACTATTTCCGGTTGTGTATGCATCCAACTTTCACTGTCAGTCATCAAGCCCAATGCATCTGGGGCTCCATCTTGTGGACAGACGAGGAAGTGAATGTAAAGGCGTTTTAAACCCTCTTTTAATGTTAATACAGTTACACAGAAGTTTGAAAGTCCACCAAATATATTTTGTATAAACTATATCTAAACTTAACATTGCATAATATGAGGAACTTTAAGAACGAACAAAATTTTTGTGTTCCGAACTGGTTCAGGACCGATATTTTGGTGGCGGAACGGTTCCGAGAACGAAAACATTAAACAGAGACCTGCCTGAACTGTTCGGAACGGAACGTTTTCAAAATAATTTCGTTTTCAATCCCTGGTGGAATTACTTGGTTGTGTACTGAATTGGTTTGCTGAGATTGAGAGATGTTTTGTGTTGTTGTCCAGGGACATCGTTCCAGAACAAGATGGCCCCCAGCACTATTCTCACCATGAAGGACTACGAGAATGTGAGTGTTCAACCATCTCATTAACCTCTTGACAAACCTTCTTCTTCTTCTCCATTATCCTGCTTTGTCCCAGTCACTTGGGGTCAGCAGCTTGGGTCAGTCTCTTCCACTTCTCTCTATCCAGAGCATCTGCTGGTACCACTCCCTTCTGTGTCATGTCTGCCTTTACAATCCTCCCAGGTCTTTGGTGGTCTTCCCTTGGTCCTCTTTTCTTTACTTCTAATGCTTGCACTCTTTTGCATATGTGGTCTTCCCCTCTTCTGTGTACGTGTCCGTACCATCGTAGTCTTTGCTCCTGTAACTTTTCTTGTATTGGTGCCACTTTGAGTTTTCTTCTTATTTCTTCGTTTCTGACTCGATCCAGCCTTGTAAAGCCGCATGTCCATCTTAACATTTTCATCTCGGCTGTGGAAATTGCATTTTCACCACTTTCTTTAGTGCCCAGCACTCTGACCCGTATAGGAGAACAGGTCTGATCATGGTGCGATAGACTTTTCCTTTGATTTTCAGTGGCATTTTTCGGTCGCATAATACCCCCGTCAAGCTTCTCCATTTCTGCATGCCGCACGAAACTCGCATTGCTGTGCGGCAAATCCTACTACTAGATACTAGACACCAACTTGGGAATTGAATGGAACCTGAATAGAAATGTAGAGAACACACACCCTCGTCCCGCCCAGAATGCAGTCGATGGTCAGTTTCTTCTCGTCCAACAGACCAACAGCCGTGAAGACGGCATCTTCCCGTCTCGTCGGATTGCGGTAACTTAGGTTTCCATTTGGGGAAACGAAAGATGTAACTTTCAACGATTCCCAGGAATGGCGGCATTCGGCAGCGCTTGTGCACGGTGCGCGTGCAGGAATGTAAACAACTCCACGTGGATCCATGCAACTCCGCCCGACAAGAGGTGGTGCTAGCGCTCACTCGGGCAGATTGTCGGATTCCCAAT
>OMKY01143692.1:0-10251 GCA_900302395.1 Bregmaceros cantori
TACCGCCTGATGATAGTGGCTTGCATGGCTACTTCCTTGGTGCAATGAACAGAGGAAACCTCAACCTGTTGTTCTCAACTGCTTCAAGTGTGGAACCTGCCTCAACAGTGCCCACAACAACGCTGTCTCCTGCTCCCTTGACTACACTGTCCACGACTACTTTGTGTCGGCAGTCTACAGCTCCCCCGACCTCACTGTCCACACAACCTTCTACTGCAGAGACTATAACTACCTCGACTGTTTCCTCCCCATCACCCTCAACTACACAATCAAGTGCGTCCTCCACAACCTCAACTGCACAAGGACCAGTGCTTTCAACGGCACTTATACCCCCTGATGATAGTGGCTTGCATGGCTACTTCCTTGGTGCAATGAACAGAGGGAACCTCAACCTGTTGTTCTCAACTGCTTCAAGTGTGGAACCTGCCTCAACAGTGCCCACAACAACGCTGTCTCCTGCTCCCTTGACTACACTGTCCACGGCTACTTCGACTCAGCACTCTACAGCTCCCCTGGCCTCACTGTCCACACAACCTTCTACTGCAGAGACTATAGCAGAGACTATAACTACCTCGACTGTTTCCTCCCCATCACCCTCAACTACACAATCAAGTGCGTCCTCCACAACCTCAACTGCACAAGGACCAGTGCTTTCAACAGCATTTATACCCCCTGATGATAGTGGCTTGCATGGCTACTTCCTTGGTGCAATGAATGGAGGCAACCACAACCTGCTCTCAACTGCGTCAAGTGTGGAATCTAACCCAGCTACATCTACTGAATCAGTTAGCACAAGTGTCTATAGTGAGACGTCTACAGCACCCTCCACTGTGGCTTCCATGTCATCAATTGCATCTTCTACGGCACAAGGACCAGTGCTTTCAATAGCCCTTATGCCCCCTGATGATAGTGGCTTGCATGGATACTTCCTTGGTGCAATGAACAGGGGCAACCTCAACCTTTTGTTCTCAACTGCATCATCTGTGGAACCTGCCTCAACAGTGCCCACAACAATGCAGTCTTCTGTTCCCTTGAGTACAATGTCTATGGCTACTTCGACTCTGCAGTCTACAGCTCCCTCAACCTCGCTGTCCACACAACCTGCTACTGAATGGGGGATTGGACATTTTTTAGTTCCACCCACACCATTGGCTGATATTGCAACAAGTACCCTTTCTATGCCCAGCTCAAGTGCCCTTTCAACTGTTCCATCCACATCCACCTTGAGAGTCGCATTACCCTTCATCTCAACCTTGGCTACGCTGTCTCGGGCTACTTCAACTGTGGCATCTACAGCTCCCTCAACCTCAATGTCCACACAAACTTCTACTGAAGAGGCTATAGCTTCCTCGACTTTTGCCTTTACATCAGCCTCAACTGCCCAATCAACTGCGTCTTCCACAACGTCAGCTGCAGCCTCGACAGTATCGACAAGTACGCAGTATTCGGCTCCCTTGACTACACTGTCTACGGCTACTTCGACTCTGCAGTCTTCAGCTCCCTCGACCTCAATGTCCACTCAACCTTCTACTGTGGAGACTACAACTCCCTCGACTGTACCCTCCACATCCACAACCACCCCATCAACTCCATCCTCCACTGCAGCTACAACAGTATCCACAACTGCCCAGTCTTCAGTTGCATTGACTATGCTGTCTACAGCTACTTCAACTGCATTGTCCCCACCAACCTCGACTCTGCAGTCTACAGCTCCCTCAACCTCACTGTCCACACTATTTTCTACTGAAGAGACCGTGGCTCCCTCCACTGTTGCCTCCACATCACCCCCAGCTTCCCAATCAACTGTGTCCTCCACAACCTCAACTGCAGCCTCAACAGTATCCACAACTATGCAGTCTTCGGGTCCCTTTGCTACACTGTCTACAGCTATTTCGACTCTGCAGTCTACAGCTCCCTCGACTTCACTGTCCACACAACCTTCTAGGGCAGACACTACAGCTCCCTTGACTGCTGCCTCCACATCACCCCCAACTACCCAATCAAATTTGTCCTCCACAACCTCTACTGTAGCCCCAACAGTATCCACAACTACCCAATCTTCGACTGCATTGACTACGCAGTCTACTGCTCCCTCGACCTCACTGTCCACACAACCTTCTGTGAACTCCACGGCTCCCTCAACTATACCCTCCACATCCTCAACCACTCCATCAACTCCATCCTCCACAACCGCCACTACAGCCACAACAGTATCCACAACTACGCAGTCTTCGGCTCCCTTGACTACACTTTCTATGGCTACTTCGGCTCTGCAGTCTACAGCTCCCTCGACCTCACTGTCCACTCAACCGTCTTCTGTGGATACTGCAGCTCCGACTGCCCCCTCCACATCCTCAACCACTGCATCAACTGCATCCTCCACAACCTCTACTGCAGCCCCAACAGTATCCACAACTACCCAATCTTCGGCTGCATTGACTACGCAGTCTACTGCTCCCTCGACCTCACTGTCCACACAACCTTCTACTCGGGAGACTATGACTCCTTCGACTGTTGCCTCCACCTCACCCTCAACTACCGGATCAACTGTGTCCTCGACAACCTCAACAGAAGCATTAACAGTGTCCACAACTTCCACAACGCAGTCTTTGGCTCCCTATTCTACACTGTCTACGGCTACTTCGGCTCTGCAGTCTACAGGTTCCTCGACCTCACTGTCCACACAACCTTCTTCTGTGAAGTCCACGGCTCCCTCGACTATACCCTCCACATCATCAACCACTGCATCAACTGCATCCTCCAGAACCTCTACTGCAGCCACAACAGTATCCACAACTACCCAATCTTCAGCTGCATTGACTACGCAGTCTACTGCTCCCTCGACCTCACTGTCCACACAACCTTCTACTGTGGAGACTATGGCTCCTTCGATTGTTGCCTCCACATCTCCCTCAACTACCGGATCAACTGTGTCCTCCACAACCTCAACAGAAGCTTTAATGGTGTCCACAACTATGCAGTCTTTGGCTCCCTATTCTATACTGTCTACGGCTACTTCGGCTATGCAGTCTACAGGTTCCTCGACCTCACTGTCCACACAACCTTCACCTGTGGAGACTACGGCTCCCTCGACTATACCCTCCACATCCTCAACCACTCTATCAACTCCATCCTCCACAACCTCCACTGCAGCCACAACAGTATTCACTACTGCCCAGTCTTTGGCTGCATTGACTACGCTGTCTATAGCTACTTCGACTGCATTGTCCACACAAACTTTGACTCTGCAGTCTACGGCTTCCTCAACCTCACTGTCCACACAACCTTCTACTGCAGAGACTCTGGCTCCCTCAACTGTTGCTTCCACTTCACCCTTAACTACCCAATCAAGTGTGTCCTCCACAACCTCAACTTCAGCCTCGACAATATCCACAACTACGCAATTTTCCGCTCCCTTGACTACACTGTCCACACAACCTTCTACTGCAGAGACTATGGCTCCCTCGACTGTTGATTCCACATCACTCTCAACTACCCAATTGACTTCGTCCTCCACAACTTCAACTGAAGCCCTGACAGTATCCACAACTACGCAGTCTTCGGCTCCCATGACTACATTGTCTACGGCTACTTCAGCTCTGCAGTCTACAGCTCCCTTGACCTCAATTTCCACACAACCTTCTTCTGTGAATTCCACGGCTCCCTCGACTATACCCTCCACATCCTCAACCACTCAATCAACTCTATCCCCCACAACCTCCACTGCAGCCACAACAGTATCCACAACTATGCAGTCTTTGGCTCCCTTGACTACACTTTCTATGGCTACTTCGGCTCTGCAGTCTACAGCTCCCTCGACTTCAATGTCCACTCAACCTTCTTCTGTGGATACTACGGCTCCAACTGTCCCCTCCACATCCTTAACCACCGCATCAACTGCATCCTCCACAACCTCTACTGCAGCCCCAACAGTATCTACAACTACCCAATCTTCGGCTGCACTGACTACGGACTCTACTGCTCCCTCGACCTCACTACCCACACAACCTTCTACTGTGGAGACTATGGCTCCTTCGATTGTTGCCTCCACGTCACCCTCAACTACCGGATCAACTGTGTCCTCGACAACCTCAACAGAAGCCTTAACAGTGTCCACAACTACGCAGTCTTTGGCTCCCTTGACTACACTGTCTACGGCTACTTCGGCTCTGCAGTCTACAGGTTCCTCAACCTCACTGTCCACACAACCTTCACCTGTGGAGACTACGGCTCCCTCGACTATACCCTCCACATCCTCAACCACTATATCAACTCTATCAACTCCATCCTCCACAACCTCCACTGCAGCCACAACAGTATCCACAACTACCCAGTCTTTGGCTACTTCAACTGAGCAGTCTACAACTATCTCAACTTCACTGTCCACACAACCTTCTGTGGAGATTACTGCTCCCTCAACTGTCCCCTCCACAACCTCTATTTCAGCCACTACTGTGTCCAGAACTGCTCAGTCATCGGCTGCATTGACTACACTGTCTACGGCTACTTTAACGCTGCAGTCTACAGCTCTCTCGACTTCAATGTCCACACAACCTTATACTGCAGAGACTATGGTTCCCTCAACTGTTTTTTCCACGTCATCAACTAACCCACCACTGTCCACACAACCTTGTCCTGTGGAGGTTACAGCTCCCTCGACTAAGCCCTCCACATCAACCCCAAATGCAGCCCCCACAGAACCCACGCAGTCTCTGTCCCCTTTAATTACACCATCTGTGGCACTCTCGACTACAGCATCTAATGCGCCATTGACTGCGTCAACTAAATCTGCTATAGCTCCCTGTTCAGCAGCCTTGACGATGTCATCCTCAGAGATGCCAACTTCCTCATTACCCCCAACTGAGTCATTCACAGCACATTCTCTTGCAACATCCAAGTCTGCAACACCTTGCTCACCCATCTCTATGGATCACTCAGAAACACCTTCATCATCCATTGTGGCTTCAACTACTGCACAATCCATTCTTTCGACCTTACCCTTGACTGTTGTGTCAGCAACCTCGACTGTGCCATCCACAGAACCTCCAACTTTCCTGGCATCCTCATTGGTGTCTTCTACAGCATACTCTCTTGCATCATCTCCGGACATGCCGGCTACACCTTGCTCAGCAAACTCTACAGATCCATCAACGGTGGATTCAACTGCCTGGTCAACCTTGGTCTTGACGGCTGCAACACCACCACCTCCTACTTCAGTGTCCACTGATCGGTCAGCAACGCCTCACTCGGCAACCTCAACATCGTCATCCATTGTGTCTTCAACTACTGCACCCTCCACCCAATCTTCGACTGCACCCTTGACTGTTGTGTCGACTGCATCTGCTACATTGCCTACTTCAGCAGCCTTGATGGTGCCATTCACAGTACCTTCTACTTCTCTGGCACCCTCAACTATGTCATCTATGGCACCTTCTCTTGCAACATCCATAGATATGTTGGCAACGCCATGCTCAGCCACCTCTATAGAAGCATACACAGTGCCTTCAACATCCCTGACGAGCACACCCTTGACCTATACATCCACTGTACCTTCTACTGCAATGTCTACAGGTCAGTTGGCAACACCTTGCTCAGCAACCTCTACACCACCATCCATTGGAACTTCAACTACTGAACCCTCTTCCGAATCTTTGACTGCACCCTTGACTCTTGTCTCAACTGCTTTCTTTACAGCGCCTTGTGCAGCAACCTCAACGGTGCCATTCACAGAACCTCCAACTTCCCTGGAACTCTCAACTGTGTCATCTACAGGACATTCTCTTGGATCTACGGACATGTCTGCAACGCCCTGCTCAGCAAAATCTATAGAAGCATCAAAGGGGACTTCAACTGACCCGACGACCATGCTCTTGACTCCTCCATCAACGCCACCTCCTACTTCGGTGTCCACAGATCATTCATCAAAGCCTTACTCGGCAACCCCTTCACCATCATCCATTGTGTCTTCAGCTACTGCACCCTCCACCCAATCTTCAACTGCACCCTTAACTGGTGTGTCAACTGCGTCCTCTACAACACCGTGTTCAGCAACCTTGACAGTGCCACCTTCTACTTTCCTGGCAACCTTAACTATGTCATCTATGGCACCTTATCTTGCAACATCCACAGACATGTCGGCAACGCCTTGCTCAGCCACCTCTATAGAAGTATCCACAGCGCTTTCAACTTCTCTGTCGACCACATCCTCGACTGATACATCTACTGCAGCTTCTACTACGGGTCAGTTGTCAACACCTTGCTCAGCAACTTCTACACCACCATCCATTGGAACTTCAAATACTGCTCCCTCTTCCGAATCTTCGACTGCACACTTGACTGTTGTCTCAACTGCATTCTTTACACCGCCTTGTTCAGCGACCTCAACGGTGCCTTCCACAGAGCCTCTAACTTCCCTGGAACTGTCAACTCTATCATCTACAGCATATTCTCTTGAATCTACAGACATGACGGCAGCGCCCTGCTCCGAGGAATCTATAGAAGCATCAGGGGCTTCAACTGACCCAATGACCGCACCCTTTACTTCTCCATCCACGGCACCTTCGGATTCAGTGTCCAAGGATCAGCCAGCAATGCCTTACTCGGCAACCTCTACAACAGCAGCCGTTGAGGCTTTAACTTCTGCACGCTTCCCTGAATCTTCCGCTGCACCCTCGACTGGGATATCCATGGCATCTTCTAAGGTGCCATGCTCGGCAACATCAACAAAGTCTCAAACAGCCCTGGCACCCACGACTGCTATGCCCACGGCCAGAGAAACCCATCCATGCCCATTTCACTTTCGCAAATGATATCCTTGACTGGCAATGCGTGTCTGGGCACCTTTACAGCCCTGGCCTCCACAACTACTACGCCCACATCCAGTAAAACCCATCCATGCCCATTTCACCTTTTGGAGTAGCATTTGAAGGGGTTGGATTTAGCATTGCATATATTTCATGACTGTGCTGAACTGCATACCAATCTAATTAAACTAACCCTTTTCTTGAGTCTTTGTTTTTATCAAACTTGACACAATGTGATTTTTTTTTTTAAATGATAAATCTTCATATCATTGCAGGAGACCTATTCGGTCTTGAGAATGTTTATTGCTTTGGAAAATAAGCGAGAGATAATATTCTTGTTCAGCTCTGCAACTTTCTGGTTTGCGTTTCATCTTGATCCAGGTTGCTCTCCCAAATATCTGGTGAACAGTTTTTCAATGGCCTGCACGCAATAATGACCCATGCTAGAAACTTGCCTTTGAATGGATTCATCATTCATGCCGACATGATTCATGGTTGTAGGTGCAGCACAGAGTGATTTTTGTCAGACCCCATTTTCCAATCATCAAAGACTGTAGGGCCACAGAAAATAATTTCCTGACTTCCATTCATTTGGGAAATAAAACTACAATATATTTTTATTTTTAAACAAAAATAAAAATAGAATCCCATCCACCCTTCCCCCTACTAATGTTCAACTATTGAATATTATAGTTCCCATTACAAATATGTATTTTTATCCAACAATAAGCATGGCATTTGCGTTATTGGATTATTTTCACTTTGTAATTGAAATTATTACCCCAAATGATTACCTGTTAGCTACGCATGATTGCATTTAACTTTTTTCTAACTAATACAAAAGTAATAACTTCTAGATTACTTGGAAAACGTGAATTTAGATAGTTACTTTGACAAATCATCAACAATACAAGCTTTCACAATTTGTATAACAAAGAACACAGACCGAAGTCGAGGGGGAACATGAGCTCACCATTGGCTGGAGCTGGAAGTCGCTCTGGGGATTTGGCCACACGAGGCTAATTTGCTACTAGAGAACTGCATTGGGCGGGCTTTCTCATTCCAGTCCCCTTGCTCCAGCTGAATTTCAGCCCATTACCTCCCACTCCTGCTGGGCGTGTGCACAGTGTTCGCCAACCCCGCAATGGGTGACCGCCCAACCTTGATTTCTGTTTGAACAACTAGTTTTAAATCATATTGAAACTATTTTAAAAACCCTTGCCCTACAGATTTTTTTTTTACTGTCTGAAATATCATCTGATGAAACAATCTGGAAAACACTATAACGCTTTTTTTTTTTTTTTTTCAAAATCATCTTCGGGAGGATGCTGCATCAGTCAGCTATACCCTGAGGATTACAGTCTAACAACTTCCAAGTCAGTCTCTCTCACGTTTACAAATGAATATTTTTAAATATTGCAATTAAACCTCACATTTTTATATCATATTGAGCAACCACCTTGAAACTGTGAATGTTATAGTCGCAAAGCTATATTTTGGTGGTAGATGTGTTCGTGATATGTGGATATAATGGCTTATATTTGATTGAACTTGGAAAAACGTGACTAATGCAATTCAGTTTTAAATTTGAATATGTCATTTTCAGAATGTCAACATTTTTTGAGATTTCAATAATTTTCATACTCTTCATGGTGACCACTTATTTTTCATTTTTGTGCCATCATGAGAGAAAACTTCATATCAAGTATTCATTCAATTTTTCTGTTTCATTTCTAGATCTTATTAATCATATCTGATTGAAATTAGAAAAACCATGTGGGGCGATCGCCATTAATGGCTCAGATGATAGAAAACAAGTATCCTACAGTTTCTGTACACTCATTTTAATTCATTACGCATATGTAGTTATTTTAATAACTACATATAAATAATTTTTCAGTTTCATTTCCAGCTAAATGTATTATTGTTTTTAATATTATACCTGGACCTATATATTGTAACACGAGGCTACCCCCACGTGGAGGAGCTGGGGAATAGAGGAACTAGATCGACAATAGCTGAGCTCAGCCATTGCCAAGCTTCGTTCTGACTCTATTTATAGGGGCGTGTCGGCACATGCCGAGTCGCCAACGGTGGCAGCCCAGAATGCACTGCGCTGTGCATTCATTACAATATGTTTAATTATATGACTGTCCTAGATGAGTCCATGCTCTCGTTCCCAGTCAGTGAACGTCGGTCTGAAAGCTGCCACCCGGCTGGCTGAGAAACCTCAGCCACCGAGGGAACAAGAAAGCGTTCTAATTGAGAGCGCCAAATCAATGCACCAACGGCCACTGGTACTGCAGATTACTAGACGGGCCAGAACAACGGATCGTCCACGCATCGCACGCTAAACGCATGCACACACTGACCTTATGGCTCACTAGTCACACGAGAGCATGTTCAATCAAACCAAAATCTAAAAGAAATCTGATATGAGATGCCTCAAACGTCTTTGACCCAAACACTCGGGGGCGCCACAGAGAACAGAGGCACTGTTGTCCGTCCGTTAGCATTACCATGTTAGCATTAGCATGTTGGCAATAACGGTTGGCATCATATCGGACACCTATCGCGCCTCTGTAACGTTCGTAGGTGGAAGTTGATTCATGTCGCATGAAGTTGAGGGGAATCCACTGGATTGAAAATTGGATAAAACAGGATTACATTACGGATTACAATTTTCAATGAGTAACTTGTAACCCTGGCAGCAGCTGCATTCTGCCTCTCAATTAAATAACAGAACAATCAGGTTAATATGGTATGGTATGGTTTATTAAATTCCATCCCCGAGGGGAAACTTGTTTTTTCCACGAGAGCGACAATGACAAATAGACAAAAATGACCAAAAAAAAAAAAAAAAAGACCACACAATAGCACAATACAGCGTATTGCAAAGACCCGCGGAAGCACATGTGGAGAGGAATACTATAATATAGATGAAAATTGGTCAGGGCTAACAAATCTGATTTTGCTACGCTATGCAACACTCATTATGCAATGTGTGTGTGTGTGTGTGTGTGTGTGGCAGATGGCACTTATCTTTAAGTAAAAAAGTATTTACTTCATCAAACAAAAGCACATTTTTGGTGTTAAAGATATTCCGCTCTGGTGCCTTCAACGTGACTGAGCGCTCATCCAAATCATAAGAAAAACTAAATTTACATGGCCCGCCAACATTAACTCTCTCACTCTTCATTAACTTCTACACAATCTAACCTAAGCAACCTTACAAAAAATGCATTCTTATTTCCAACAACGTTAAAAGACATTTAATTACGTGTAGATATTATTCTTGCAAAATATTTTATGAACATTCAAACATCTCAGCAAATCTAAGTGTGGACATTTGTGAACATCTTCCCACAGGGGCGCCGCCAGGAATTTTGGGCCCTATGAAAGATTCTCATTTTGGGCCTCCACCCCCCCCCCCCCCCCCCAAGGGCCC
>OMKY01143705.1:0-33943 GCA_900302395.1 Bregmaceros cantori
TGCTATTGTTACCCATAACGTTCTGCAAAAACAGTGCCGAGTCATTTGATGTGATTGGTCTGGGGCAAACAGCCATGACAATAATCTGATTAATTTTTGATAAAAACTTAAATTTAAGATTCATTATTACTACTTAAAAGATAAAAGAAGACAGAACAAGTTTATTGATTTAACATCTTTATAAGGATCAGAACGGGTCCAGTTGGATTGTTGCAGTCCAACTGAACAGAGATTTAATCATATCTCATTTGTCTCCGCTCATCATGTTCTGTAATTCTCACAAGGAGAAGAACAGGTAAGGATATACCTCACTAAGGATAGTCGACAGAGGGCGCCAGAAGCGAATTGTTCACAGCGCATTGTGTTTTATATAATGGTGATTTCAAATTAACACCACTCACTGCGTTCCTCAACCGTAATATAAACAACAGCTAAACAATAGCCTATACACTTATGTTGTCAGCAAGAAGTCAAAAAAGCTGAAACTGCTGTAAAAAGAAAAAAAGGATGCTATATTACCCATAATGCTTTGCAAAAACAGTGCTGAGTCATTGGATGTAATTGGTCTGTGACAAACTACGGCGAATTTCCATGACAATAACCTGATTAATTTTTGATTAAAATTAAACTTAAGAATTATTATAACTACAAAAGAACTCTAATATAAGACCAATTAAGTTGACAGCTTTAAATTGATTTAACATCTTTATAAGGATCAGAACGGGTTCAGTTGGATTGTTGCCTTCCAACTGAACAGAGATTTAAACACATCTCATTTGTCTCCACTCATCATGTTCTGTAATTCTCGCAAAGAGAAGAACAGGTAAGGATATACCTCACTAAGGATAGTCAACGGATGCCGCCAGAAGCGACTTGTTCATAGCGCATTGTGTTTTATATAGTGGTGATCTCAAATTAGCACCACTCACTGCGCTCCTCAACAGTAGCGTAAACAATGGCTAAAAAAGGGCCTATACGCTCACGTTTTAAGTCAAAACAGCTGAAAGAAGCTGCTGTAGAAAGAAATGCTATTGTTACCCATAATGTTCTGCAAAAACAGTGCCGAGTCATTTGATGTGATTTGTCTGGGGCAAACAGCCATGACAATCTGATTAATTTTTGATGAAAACTTAAATTTAAGATTCATTATTACTACTTAAAAGGTAAAAGAAGAGAGAACAAGTTTATTGATTTAACATTTTTATAAGGATCAGAACGGGTCCAGTTGGATTGTTGCAGTCCAACTGAACAGAGATTTAATCATATCTCATTTGTCTCCGCTCATCATGTTCTGTAATTCTCACAAGGAGAAGAACAGGTAAGGATATACCTCACTAAGGATAGTCGACAGAGGGCGCCAGAAGCGAATTGTTCATAGCGCATTTTGTTTTAGATAATGGTGTTATCGCCAAATTGTCAACATTAACTGGGATCCCCAACAATAATAGTAAGTGTAGCCATTCTGTAAGTCTAACCAGCTTTTTCACTTTTTCTACAGTTTTTGCCTTGTTTTTAAAAGATACGTGCGTTACCCATACTGCTTTGCGAAACTGTGCGGAATCTTTGGATGGGATTGGCTGGGTCGCTATTACACTGTCGCCATCGTGGATGGGCGGGCAATCGGTTCATACATATGAAGAGGCGACATGTAATAGAAAGTGATTAATGCGGGCTGGAGTGAGCACCGCTCGAAATACATAGACACATTAGTGATGTGGGCTTTATTTCCACATGAAATGCTAGGACTCGGAGATACATTCATCAAGCTACGGAACGCTTCAGCTACTGTGATTTATATGATGGGCCAGTTAAATTAATTGCCGAACATTGGGCTATTTTAGTATTTTTTTAATACACGACAGTTGCTCAACGGCGACATCTAAGGGCTGTACCGGCCGTCTTCACTTATATACTGCATTATTTGTTTCTGAGTCAATGGTACAACTTCACTGGTTTGGTTTCCTTCGAGGACACAATGGCTCGTTGGTCAAATAAACTTGGGCACACTTACGTACGCCACGAACTCGTGGAGAAGATAAACTAATTATCCAAGACGTTACAATTCAAAATAGCGTCTGACAACGCCACACATGGGAGGCGACAAAACGCCCGAAACGCAAAATTAGTCAAAATTGGCCGAAATTAAATAAACGACAACACATCCACACAAACCTGCCCACTAAACCCACTAAACGTAAATGTCACTGCTTACCTTGTTGAAGTTTTCGAAGTTTGGCCGCCAGTTGTTCAAATGAAGCATCGTCCATGTTTCTACACGCCGCTCAAACCAATGAAAACGAGCCGTTTGTGTTCCACGTTAACAATAATTTTTCAAACAAAAATGTCACAAATTAAGTGGTGATATCCACTTAATAGATATCCACTGATGGTGATATCCGGCGTAGATTTCCGCCCTTTCATGTGCAATTGAATTATTTATATGTTTATAGATGTTGAATGTTGGTATCCAATACTGAAGATGAGCTACGCGCGACGGATGAAATACTCGCTTTGCTGAGGTCTCGACACGCGGCCACCCGGTCACGTGTCCCATGTCAAAAGTACCCAGGTTTCTTTCTTGAGTAAAAGTAAAATACATTTGTACAAAAGAAACTTGAAGAATATTACAAACAGGGTTGGCAAGGTTACTTTTTAAAAGTAATCCGTTACAGTTACAAGTTACTCATTGAAAATTGTAATCAGTAACATAATACAACATGACTGTTTCAGCGTATTTGAGCAAACAAAACTCATTGAAAAGAAAACAAATATTATGAAAGGTTTATTCAAGTCAATAAAAAAAAATCATAGCCCCCACGAAGTAATCCCAGTATTCCAACCATAAAGAGCGTAATCTTATAGAGTTCGGCAGGTAGTTCCGGTTAAAGTTGTGGTCTGAACGTCACTTCCGGTGCCATTTATTTCGCCTTGATTTTGACTATTTTTCAACACGTCTATTCGATGGGAGCACACACCCACTGTTCCACACCCAAATGTTCAACTGTGGATCTGCCCAACCCGTTCCATTTACTAATTTTTGTTGGCATTATTAGTGGAAGCAGCCATTCCATTGGTCCAGCCGAACATGTGACTACATGGGTGAGAACCTCAAGTCGTATTTTGACTGTATTTCATCAATATTTATGCAAAGCGTTGAGCGAAGCGTGATGGATAATGTGTAACTGGCCATAAAGCAACCTCTAGTGGTCCGATTTTGAAATGGTGTGCGTTTTGTGGGACAAATGCAGCCACTTTGGTCCACAACGATAACTACATGGGCAGCTATACAAACACAGGAAGTGCGTTTCAGACGACGGGACTAAATGCTAGCCTCCTGTTATGAATTTGTGAACTCAGTCCAATATTACACCATGTAATATTGGACGCAGGATGAGGTGTCCACAACAACGGGAAGCACTGCAATACATATGCTACACAGGGCATTTAAACGCAATAGGTATCGGATCTAACGCCAACCGTATCTGTTGATGTTCATTTTCTGTTGTGAATGCTGGCTGTCTCTGTGTGCGTCAGGGACACTGGGACAGCATCTGCTTTGCGCATGAGGATGAACTCATCTGGCCCGGTTTAAAGCTGTGTGGAACACACGGCCCAACGGCCGCTGCCGGCCAAGGGCGCCGCCAAGCACAGAGTCACGTGCGCCGCAGCAGTCCACAATACCATCGTCCGTGGTGTCCGGCAGGGACTCTGTGCTTGCCCGTGCCCTATGCCGGAGTGTTCCAACCGGCGGGTAGCGGAGTGAGGCCGAACCTTAGAGGTTGAGGTACAACGCTTAGCTGGTTTGGCAAAGCATAGCTCGGTTGGCCCTATGGCATACCAGGTACCCTCCCAGGGGGCCGACCCCAAGAGGAACGGTGATGTTGGATTGTATTTTTTTTATGGTAGAAAGACAAGTGACCAGGGCCCTGAACCATCAATGAGACTTGGAAAATTGGAGCTTAGCTCAAGCAGGTGAGGCTTGGCTTGACTAGGTGCGATCGTATGTACACACATACCTCTCTGCCTCTCTGTCAGGTTCTTTAAGCAACTAGACATGAGAAGTTGATCAGTGAAATGCAGATCAGCTGTTGCAAAATGACCGTGAAGTGGCGCGGGGGGCTGGAGGTATTATAGACTGGCATAGCAATTTGCATTATAAATTGCAGCGCCATCTTTTCAATGCGATGTCATATGAGCCGGCGCATTGATTAATTGGCTGAAATTTGCTCAGAGAAAGGGCATTTGATTTTCTTTGCATGATGCATCAAAACTGCTGGATTCTTTAAAATTCCATTTTATCTTTTTAAATGTCATATGTCTTTCTTTAGGTACTAGTTTTATATTGTTAGTACCATTCAAATAACCTGCTGCCTCACTGATCATTGAATTATTTTCTGGATGATTTTATTAATATTATTTTAAGTAATCCAAAAGTAGTCCAAATAAGGATTAATTTTGGACTATTTTAAAAAGCTTTAATTAAATAATTTCAACCAATAACATAATTTGTTCCGAATGTTTTTAATGTATTTAATTCAGTGTGGGTGAACATCCGAAGTGTGTAGCAAACTATTTGGTAAAAATAAAACATTTCTCAAATGTAATCCAAAAGCAACCCCCCAACTCTGCTAACTGTGTACACTTTACTGTGAGTGCTGACATGAACCTTTGGAGGTCGTAATGATCCATTAGCGGCGGGGGAAGAACGCAGGCAGGATCACTCTAAGCGTTCGATGTGATATGTGTTTATTACACATAGGACCGGTTCACAAAGAGGCAGATAGCCTGTCGGCTTCTGTTTATATAGGCAGAACACAGAACATTCCAGACATGTGATGTCACAATGATAGGCTGACAGCTATCGGCCCCATGTGACCTGCCATGTGTCATTTTATCAGTCTAAACCAGACGTGATGAAATCCTGTATATTGCTTGATAATTCTATTAATTGTGGATCCACCACAAACCCGAATTTGACGACCTAGTCTTTGCCGTCAAACTCAATACATGTGGGTTGAGGCCGAAGACGTGGGCCACAGATCCCAGGTCACTTTTCTTTCTACCACTTGAAAAAATAAAATAGAATAGATAAAATGCAACATCACCGGTCCTCTAGGGGCGTTGGCCCACCGGGAACATGCCCGGTATGCCATACTTGCAATCCAGCTATGCCTTACATCTCGAAACACACGCGAACAGTCAGAGAAAGGGAACAACAATTGATCTCGTAAAAACCCTACATCAGCCGAGCTTCTAACCTGGTGAGCCATAACCAACGCACCGTCCACGCATCGCACAAGACTACAACGATTATTGCAAGCGTCTAACGATGTGCGATGCGTGGATAATGCGTTGGTTCTGGCTCGCCAGGCTACCGAGTTACCGCGTACACGCGGAACCACATCAACTAGCGATGGTTTGTTCCTACGTCGGTGTGTTTTTGGCGTTGCACTTTTCATTGTGCAGCAGGACCGCTAGCCTAGCATGTCGTTTCATTGTAATATGCTACCAATGCGCCCCAATGTATCAACAAGGTATCTAATTGTATATATTTAACGGGCATTTAAAAACACACACAGGCCCGCGAATAGGCTCGTTTACATCACCATGGTCTCCACGATGGAAACGCAGCTCCAGAGCATCTTTGAGGACGTTGTGGTAAGTCGGTTGACGGCAAAGAACCTAGGCAGTCACTGCTGTCACTCTATTAAGAGCCTGGGCATTCACAGTTAACAGTTACAACAGTACGGCGATACGAGAACAAAAAAGTAAAAAAAAAATGAATTAACATGAAATCGGGTTAATCAACACCGATATCAGAATAATGGATAGTCAAATAGACGTCATTAGGAAAATAAACTCATGAAAATGTGAAATATTGTACTGGGTTATTGCAGTAACTTAGTACACAGAATAACTCCGTGAGGCACCACTTTCATATGACACACCACTTTTATAGCACTCAATTTTGCAACAAAAAAACTGAATTGAAGGAAGTGGAATTAATTGAAATGCATTACAATTATTGATCAGTTGTAATTATAAGTAATCTAAAAGTACCTTAAATTTAAAATGTTGGTGATGGAATTACATTAGTTCATTACAATAACCAACTTCACCTAACGGGAGTAAATCAGATTAATTACATCATAAGAATTAAGAATATCGTTAAATGTAAACGAGAAGTCAATAACATCTTGATCAAAATCCATAGAAAGCGGATTCATAGTAGTAGAGTTGATAACGCAGAATCAGAATCACTTTTATTGCCGGGTTGTGGATGCAGATTACAGTCTACACTTACATGGAATAACAATAATAACAATTCCATTCTGTAATAAAAATTCTGCCCACTGCGCATCGCATTGCTCATACTACGGTAAACATGCATACATCATGGAGATATTCTCCACCTCCTTTGTGACTCTGCTGTTAGGGGGTTTGTGATTATGTTTTCGACAGACAGCAAAGATACATGGGGACATGCCATAGAATTTAGTTTAGAATTGGACAAAACAGCGACTGCATGGATTGATGGTTGCCATTTATTGGGAGTCTACCTTTCACAGTTTTAGTCTTTATGCATGTCAGACAGAAGTAAAGTAGCCCTTTTTATGTATATCAATTTTTGATGACATTGAAAATACTTGATGCTAGGGCTGCACACTCCCTTGCCTGCTCTTATGCACGCACACACACACACACACACACACACACACACACACACACACACACACACACACACACACACACACACACACACACACACACACACAGCAAAAACAAAGGTTTATTTGTGGTCAAATCACTAAAAATGGGTATATTCACACCATGCTACTTTTCTTTATTTTGCAGAAAACGGAAATGATTGAAGAGGCCTTTGCTGGGTATGGCACGCATGCACGCATCTACACACGCACACACACACACATACACACACACTTTTGATTCCTAATTCACATTTGAGTAACTCCTGTTTTGTATGCAAAGTACAATCTGTCCGCTTGTGCTTTGCGTATAATTCAATTTTCATGTGATTGCTTGTTTAATTTTGAGCTGTCACCGATAAGTCGATTATAATCGGCAACGATTAATCGTTTTGTTGTTTGGTTAGTCCTCCACGTAAACATGCTTAATATATGTTGTCCCCAATGGCAGTCTCCATTCCTAGCGTCATGGCCCCACCCATTCTCTCGGATACTGAACAATGTTAAGCCTCACAGCAACACAAATGATACAATAAACATGAGTAAGCTTGGATGAAAAAAAAACAATGTTTTTAAGATGGCATGGAGGAGTAGTCCCTTCCATGCTACTACTAAAATGGAAATGTTAATTGCTCATACTACAATAAATGTTACATGCTAATACTAAAATAAACATGTTTATTGTATTGCATTTACGCTGTCATGTTGCAAAATCTATCTTCTATAACTAACTTCCAGAATGTACTGCATATGTTGAATGTAACAGTATGAAATGCGCATGCTCGTATCATGAAGTGGATTCCATATTGCAGCATGTTCATGGATTCTCCGGATGATGAGAGAACTAAGCTGATCAGCTGTCTCGGGGCGTTCAGACAATACTGGAGTACATTGCCATCGGTGAGTGGTCTTTCTCTCTCTCTTTCTCTCTCTCTCTTTCTCTCTCACCCACACTCTCTCTTTCTCTGCATTTCTCTCTTTCTCTTCACTCACTCACTCCCACTCACGCTCTCTCACTCACTCACCCACTCTCTCCAACTGAAACACACAATTACTCACACACTCTTCATGTTGCATTTAGCTCTTGCACTGGGAAAGCCCTGAAACCGCCATGGCAATGACGTGTTGTCAACAAATATGCAGGCAGGCAGTTTATTATGTTTTTTACATTTGCATCTGTAAGTTAATATTTTCTGGTAGTACTAGTGGGTTTGGTAAAATGCTGCTTTTAGGTGTCAAGGAGTTCCTGTGTGTGTGTGTGGTGTTCAGGAGTCCCATGAGCAATGTGTGCAGTGGATCGTCCGTTTCACTCACAGCCAGCACAGCCCCAAACGCATCTCCTTCCTATATGACTGTCTGGCTATGGCGGTGGAGACCAGCCTGCTGCCTCCCAGGTAGGCTGAACTCTGAGAAGGACTTATGAACTTTTGACTCACCGGCCCACTTCAATTCAAGTGGGCAGAAGATTGAACTCCATTATCCACCATTCCAATAATTCACTGGGATTGGGTTGATTGACACACAGTGTAGAAGTGATGAAGATCGATGATGATTTAAAAGTTATTCCACTGGATACAATTATGTAATTGTTGTGTCTTTCTGTTTAAAATGCTCCCAAATTTGCTTAGAGGGGTTGTAGGCTTCAACGAATCAACACTGTCATTTGAATGAAATAATAATACAAATAAAATGTAAAACTAAAAAGAAAATTGTAAATGGTGTCCATTTTTGGAATTAAGTAGGAACACCTCAGCCTTTGGCTTGGGATTAATAGAATTATCAATTTATATACATTTTATTCACCCATATAACTTGAAAACAGACCAGCAAAATCATCATTATTAATGTTTAAAAGGAAATCCAATTTGACAATTTCACTTTTTCATCGTTTTCACTTTTTCGTTTTCAAATCGATTTTTTTTTTTTTTGCACAGCTCTAATTCTTGGTTATAATCACATGAACAATTTCAGGATGGTGTGTGTGGCGCTCATCAGCTCCGACACCTTGGAGTGGGAGAGAAGCCAGCTTTGGGCTCTGACCTTCAAACTGATCCGCAAGATCATTGGGGGCGTGGACTACAAGGTACCGTGGTCCAGGGTCAAATATTAGAATTTGAGATGAAAATGAGCGGGCTTAAGGCCTGCAATGACTTGAAACCGGCATCCACTTGCAACTACCTGCAACACTCCAGCTGTGATTGAACAAGTTTAATCATCTACAACCAGCAGTCGTTTGATTCCCACATTCTCTGCAAAACCTCTCTTAGGTCTGAACTGGCCTCAAAAGATAATAACGAATGGGGCATTGCAGAGTGTGAAATTACATTTTTTTTGTAGGAAGAGAGAGAAAAGAGTAAAAAATGTATGGGTGTGTGTCTGTGTGTGTGTGTGTGTGTGGGGCTGGCTTTGTGGCGCAGTCGATTAGACCGCTTCATCCAGCCCCATTCACTCTTGATTTAGTCTCACAGCGCACGCAGCTGTCGTGAGTTCGATTCCCATCTCCCGCATAAGTATGCTGCAAGTCTGCTTCCCTGCTATCTCGCCCCCACTTCACGCCAAGACTGTCGATAAAAATTAAAAGCGGCGCTAGCGCCCAAAAAGTATCTTTTAAATAAAAGTTTTCTGAACACATTTTTTTCCTCTTTCTTCTCATTTCCTGAACCAAAAACAAAAATCAAGTTCAAGTTTTGCATTATCCCTTTTGTTAGCGCAATTACTTAGATTTTGGAGGCCAACACGTTCAAGATGGCTGAATACTGAAGACTTGAGACTATCAATTGCTTATCCCAGTTCTACATTAACTATTTACTTGTCTGCTGAATAACTACCATTGACTGTGGGCTGAGACTGCTGAATGAAAATAATTTCCCAATTGGTATCAATATATTATTCTGATTCTGACTTGACTAGTTGACTCCCACTGACTTGACTCTCACTGATGTTCTGCTTGCTCGTATTCAGGGTGTCCGTGACTTTTTGAAGAGTGTCCTGGAGAAGATCCAGACCATTCCCACCACTGTCAGCTCTGCGGTGGTGCCTCAACTGCTCACTGCCAGAGAGGTAGCTACCCCCCCCCTCCTTCATGTTACAATAATGGCTTCAACATGAATGGTAATTTTTGCTTACTGTGTTGGAAACCATTGGCCATTGTTGAAAATCATTGTTTTAATTTTTGTGGACTACGGACTTTAGAGGTTTAAAAACATGCTATTGTGACTTTTCAAATGTTTACTTCACTGATGAACATCTCACTGTGTGTTCAAACCAAACGCAAACTGGATGAAATAATTTGCTTTGGAAGCTTGTAACGCGCCGCAGCATTTTGTGTTGAGCGGCAGCAGCCAAACCGCTCAAGCAGCAGTCCCACTCTCCATCTCGTAGGCGGCATCTGCAGCTCGCAGCAGCAAGTGCCTTTCCCTTGTCAGTGAAAGGAAGGAATATGTGGAACGAGTAGTGAATATACAATACAAAACAATTATGTATTAATAAAATTAATTTGTGCGTAGATAAAACATTTTCCCCGCACTCTTCTGTCAAAAAGGGAGATGACCAGGCGTGCACACACACACACACACACACTATGGTGAAATTTTCCCAGCCCAGTCAGCAGCACTCGTCTCTGCTGTTCGCTGTGCTTGGCTCAAGTCACATGACCTGATACGGCAGCAGCGACGCGGCAGGCGTGGCAGCCGCGGCGCGGCATAGGCGAAGTCATAGTTGCAGACGCCCAAGACGCGCCACTCAGTTCGCCCAAGAAGTCAATTCGCGGGGCTTAGCTCCTAACCGTTTACTTTACATGTAATTTATTCACTCTGGAGGCCCAATTCGTGTTTGGTTTGAACACACAGTCAGACAACTTTGATTGTGATTTGGTGGTGTCTCAATAAATGATGCACTGTAATGTTTTCTGCAGACCTTGAACAAATAGAGTAATGTATGTGATATGTGCATGTGTGTCACTAGGTGGTTGAATACATTCTAGATAGGAACGCCTGCCTCCTGCCTGCCTATTTTGCCGTCACTGAGATCAGGAAGCTCTACCCTGAGGGGCAACTCTCACACTGGGTATGTACGGTTGTGGGTGTTTGTTTATTGGAAGGGAATAAATGTTCTAGCGTATACCCCATTGTCAAAGATTGACCCCTTACACCGAAGACGACAACAATAAATAATAAAAAAGGAGAGACGTCAAGTAACTGGGAGTCACAATCTGTCTATTTGTCATCCGTCCGTCCCTCCCAATACTAGCCTGGCGAGCCAGAACCAATGAATCCTTGCATCGCACTGTTAAAACCAGGGTCGAAAAAACATGTTAAAAACATGTCAATCAAATTGTGTTATCCAATCAGAGGGCAGTAGGTTGGGCAAGCAGCGTGGAGGCGTGACAACCTAACCCCTCCCACGTCTCGTGTCGCCCATACCAAACTCCGCCAACACCCTGCGTCACCCATACCAAACTCCACCCACGTCTCGTTTCAAATATTTCGATTGGTCTGGCCGTATATGGTCGGCAGCTGCCTGATTTGCCCAGACCCAATGTAACCCCCAATGGCGTGCAATGCGCTGACGATTTGTTGGTTCTGGGTCTCCAGGCTATCCCAATACACTTCCCCCTTCCAAAAGTCAATGTCATTTCAATAAAATCACATGTTTATATTCTGCAAAACATTTTTTGGAACTCCTCAGAATTAAATCTGTTATTAATTATTACATAATTGCTTGATTGACAAAATGTTTGAACTGCATGCCTAACATATTTCCTACTGACGATGCATCTCCAGTTCAATCGGACCTACTACCAGGTCTGAGTGAATTAGATTTAGTTAGATCAAGTTTTATGTAAAATTCTTTCTTTTCGTAGCTCCTGGGCAGTCTGATCTCAGACTTTGTCGACAGTTTCAGGCCCACATCTAGAATCAACTCCATTTGTGGTAAGACGAACATGTCTCATTTTCTGAATATCTTTATGTTAATGATAACCAAACAACACAGTTCAGGACGAGATGCATTTATTAATTGCATCAATTTACTTGCAGTATAAGCTGGTAAGAACTTTCTCAAAACCATTTTATGAACTTCACTTTGAACTGTTTGAGTGCCAGTGGCAGATCGTTTTAATGGCTTGTTGGATGGATGTTTCCTTGAACAGGTGCTGTACACTAGAATACTTCAAAATATCTGTCATCTGTGTGTGTGTGTGTTTGTGTGTGCAGGCAGGTGTAGCCTGTTGCCAGTTGTGAATTACAGCGGTGCCATCTGTAATTCATGGAAACTTGACCCCAGCACTCTACGCTTCCCACTCAGAGGCATGCTACCTTATGACAAGGTGAGCCCTTGTGTAAAGGTATTTTATTCACACATACAGTGAAATTCTTCCTCCGCATTTAACCCATCCCTGAGGAGCGATGGGATGAGGAGATTCTGAGTTGGTGCCTTGGCGACGGGCACTGACTGCAGCAGTTTAACTGGAACATGTTTTTGGTGGTGGGGGAAACCGGAGTGCCTGGAGGAAACCCACGCAGACACAGGGCGAACATGTAAACTCCACTGGAATTGGAACCCAGGGCCTTCTTTCTGTGAGGCAGCAGTGCTAACCACTGCACCACCGTGGCCCAAGTTAACGTTTCCTTTTCTTTCAAGTTTCCAGGGACAGGTCCACACAAGTTTCAAGTTTCCAGGGACAGGTCCACACAGCATGATGGAACGCTCTGAGACACTGCATAGAATGTCCCACTAAACTGTGAAGAATGACCAAGAGAGTAAATGGTTGTATGTTGTCTTCCAGGACCTGTTTGAACCTCAGACCGGGCTTCTGCGCTACGTGCTCGAACAGCCCTACTCCAGAGAGATAGTGTGCAACATGCTTGGTCTCAACAAGCAGGTGCCTCTTCCATTCATTCCCTTGCCTTTCCTCTTCCTCAATGACTGTGTTTCGATGGGATCTTCCATTCTGAATGAAAGAGAAATTGTCTGTGATATTTGCAAATTGTAATATTGTGAAAGTCTATTTTTTTCATAATCAGCTTTATTCACTAGATATGCCATGGTTGCTGGTCACATCATTTTTAAAAAGATTGAAATAAATGGTGACATTTTTAAATAATTAGACCTGTATTCATCAAGTACAGTATTCACCGATTTAAACTTGATGTCATTGTTTAATTGTTAGTTGTATTAGAAAATCACAGATGTAATTGTATTAATGTTTAATCAACCCAATGAAAAGGGCCATACCACTAAAGAAGTTATTTGTCATGTTTCTCGTGCCACGGTGGTGAAATCCCATTTTAGTCAGAATTACTTTGCTATCAACATACCTCCCTCTCTTTCTGTTGCCCTCTCTCCCCCTTATCGTCCAGTGCGCCTCATATATGATGAATTAGAAATGGATTATCCATTTACAGCACACCTTGATAGTAAGTTTGCCATTCTAACACTCCCACCACCAACCTCCTTGCCACAGCAAAAGCAGCGGTGCCCGGTGCTAGAGGAGCAGTTGGTGGACCTGGTAGTGTATGCCATGGAACGCTCGGAGACAGAGGAGCACTTTGATGCGGCCGACGTGGGCGGCACCAGCCAGCTGCTGTGGCAGCACCTGTCCTCGCAGCTCATCTTCTTTGTGCTCTTCCAGTTTGCTAGCTTCCCGCACATGGTCCTCTCCCTGCACCACAAGGTAGTGGAGGCCTTGCTGACAGACATAATGGGCTAGCGACATGTCATAGATCTGTCCTCTGTCCTTGGTATATGAGCCCTTTGACTGCAGTATTGAGAAACTGCCTTCATAACGAGCTAGTTGAACCAGCAGAGTGTGAAGTGTGAGTGTTATTATGTCATGAATTGTCGTTAATTAAATTAGTTGCATCTCTGAATTTCCTTCTCTTCTCTTTCCTGCTCTTGCTCTCTCTCTCTCTCTTTCTCTGTCTCTCTCTAACTAATCAAATATGGCTTTATTGGCATCGTAATGAGCATTATACATTGCCAAAACATACATATAACATAATATACAGCAAAAAGTCAGTAAATGGGAAGAAAAAAACAATATAAAAACAATATAAAACTGTCTGTAATATACATACGTACAGAATTTCTATCATCAGCATTGTAATAGTAATACATCTTCATATCAACTAATCTCTCTCTCTCTCTGTAGCTGGCTGGCCGGGGGCTCATCAAGGGCAGGGACCACCTGATGTGGGTTTTGCTGCAGTTCATCTCTGGAAGCATCCAGAAGAATGCCCTGGCTGACTTCCTGCCCGTCATGAAGCTCTTTGACCTTCTCTATCCAGAGAAGGAGGTACGGGCTGGTGGGATTCAAACATGTACTACATACGATTCTTGTGGGGTGATTCTTGTGGGGTGATGCTAGCCTGGCAAGCCAGAACCAACGAATTGTCCACACATCGCTCACGACAGGATGGTCCGGTGGGTCTGGATCAACCAGGCAGACAAATCAGATTGCCGTCCACGTTTGGGCGATCCAGTCAGTGCCCTGTTAAGGCGGCCGAATTGAGATGTGGGCCTCCATGGCACTTGCTGTGCTGTGCTGTGATTTGATAACTTTTTCTAAGCTTTGTATTTCCATGGCTTAACAAACACACTGTGCAAAGATTGGTGGAGATTTGCTGCCCTCTAGGGACGATGGTTTCAATGGTCCCTCCTGTTGGTACCAATGAAGTATTTTCCCATTCTATTCTCCCCCACTGCCCTCTCTTGGGCCAAGGTGGAAGTGCCTTTCATGGATATGTTTTAATACATTTTCATCAATATCATCATAATAACTTGTATAGAGACTTTAAAGAAACCCAAGTTTGTTTTACAAGGAAACAAAACCAAAAGAACAAAAAACAGGAGTTTAATTTGTGAACCCCTGGTAGAATAAATGGGTTTTGAGTTGACTATTGAAACCGGCCAGAGATGGAGAATGGCAAACATCACCCGACAGGCATTTCCAGGGAGAAGGGGCAGCACCACCAAAGGCTCTGTCCCCAAATGTCTTTCATCTTGTCCGGGGGAGGACATGTGACACCGGTGCCCTAATGTTGTGCGTTTCTTGCCCACAGTGTATTCCAGTGCCGGACATCAACAAGCCCCAGTGCACTCACTCCTTTGCCATGACGTGCATATGGATCCATCTGAACCGCAAGGCGCACAACGACAACTCCAAGCTGCAGATCCCCATACCACACTCTCTCAAGCTGCACCATGAGTATGTACCAGCATATGGACTGCAACTATTATTTTGATAATTGATTAATCAACCTTTTTTACACACGATTAATTGATTAGTCTGTTCTTTTTTAAATCTTTAACTCTGTCAGTGCCAAAGACGCTTTGTTTAGTGCAGTGTTTCTCAAACTTCTCATACCAAGTACCACCTGAGAAACTATTTAGCGGTCCAAGTAGCATCAAGATGTTGCATGAGACGGCGGTTTCTTTTCCTCGACCTAGTTTCCGCAACAATGTTTGATTTGTTTGCCACGGATTGGAGAAAGATTTGCACGAGTGGACACGCAAATGTGTGCGCGAATATTTGCATCTAACACGTTGCACTTGTTATATGTCACTCACCCATGTTTCAAGGAAGACACTGTGTTGTGTGCACTTGACTTTGGGTGTTGGCTTTGTCAATGATGCTAAATAGCTTAGCCATCTGATCATTCTGATGCATTGTTTTTTGCGACTTAAAATGTGAAAATGTGGAAAATAAAAAAATACTCCCACGTACCACCGTGAGCATGCTCATGTACCACTGGTGGTACTTGTACCACAGTTTGCGCACCACTGGTTTAGTGATTTCTAAGGCTCAGGCTTGGCAATTGGGCAAATCAGCCGCATGGAAGCATCTCTCATTGTTGCCGCATGGGTCCATCTGTCCACAGATTCCTGCAGCAGTCTCTGCGTAAGGCCAAGTCGCTTGGCATGGCCGACTACAAGATCGCGCTGCTGTGCAACGCCTACAGCACTAACAACGAGAGCTTCCCCCTGCCCATGGGCGCGCTGGTAGAGACCATCTACGGCAACGGAACCATGCGCATCCCTTTGCCCGGCACCAACTGCATGGCCTCCGGGGCCGTCACCCCGCTGCCCATGAACCTCCTGGACTCCCTCACTGTGCACGCCAAGATGAGGTGTGTTAGCCTGGCAAGCCAGAATCAACCAATTGTCCACGCACGGGATTAGAGCGAACATTGGGTCTGGCAAAACCAGGGTCGAAAAACGTATAACGATAAAGTGTCAATCAAATCGTGTTATCCAGTCACAGCGCAGTAGGTGAGACAAGCGGCGTGGAGGCATGACAACCAAACTCCGCCCACGTCTTGCGTCACCCATACCAAATTCCGCCCAAGTCTTGATTCAATTAATTTGATTAGTCAGCCCGTATATGGGCGACATGCCTGATTTGCCCAGACCCAATGCGACGTGCGATGCGTGGGCGATTCATTGGTTCTTCAAACTTAAAAAAATAAGTTCATGCTGGCGACTATAATGTTCACCCAGAGTTGTGCAGATTGACATGCTGAGCGAGAAGCTAAAATGTCCTGTGATCTTCTGCGTGTGCTGTGTCCTAGCCTAATCCACCACATCGCCACACGAGTTATCAAGTTGGCCGTCAACAAGACTGGTCTGGCCCTGGCTCCGGCTCTGGTGGAGACCTACAGCAGACTGCTGGTTTACATGGAGATTGAATCCTTGGGCATCAAGGGCTTCATAAGTCAGTGCACTGTCATTTCTCATTGTTCAGTTATGACCAGTAACTGCCAAGAATCATGGCTTTGAAAGAGCAGTGGCCGAGGTATACAGTAAAATAGAGCTGCAAAAGAGTAGTAATAAAGATATTAGTGCAGGGTAAAATAAGCCGAGGCAGACAACCCAAATGATGGTCAGGACTCGGTCAGAACTACTGACCTGGACCTCTGTAGAAGCCATGTTGTTGCTCATTCCACTACAAGTGGAGATAGTGTACGATGATGATGGTGCAACAGATTATTCGATGAGGATCTAGTTTGTTTTTTCAGTTTCTATTATTCAGCCACAATTTTAAAAGGCCACATAATGCAACACGTTTCATTGTTTACTCTGTCGTCCGCTGAAATTCAGCCGTCATGGCCCCACCTGAATACTCTTGGATACTGAACACTGTTTAGCCCCACGTTAACATAAACAATTCACTAAAGATCTACATTTGCCCGAGTGGTTAATGACGCTTCACTTAATGCACCCCCATTTGTTGTACGCTGTGTCTATTGCAGCATCGGTGGTGCCGCAAAATTTCCTCCCCTCTTTGGCTTGACTCCGATGTCTACCCCCAATCTCTTCAACCCATTTTCTGACTAATCGTATCTAATAAAGATGAAAAACGGCACTGAGGCAGGAAAAAAAACTAAAAAAAGATAAAAGAAGCAAGAAGCTTGCATGAAGACATCAAATGCTTTGCGATAGTAGCCAGGTTCAGGTTAAAAATTGGTCTTTAAAAGGATTTAAAAGGAAAAATGAACAGATTGTTCGTTTGTCAAAATGTCTAATTGCTCGATGATCAAAATAATTGTCAATTGTAGCCCTAATATATATGTATGTTTTACTTGATCATCAGTAACATATAATAGTTTATCATCTATTTTTATCTTGGTAAATTTTGTAATTTGTCTCACAGAAAAAAGATTTGGTCTATTTTGTTTGTATCATTTCATTTATATGGATTATTTCATGCACCTTGTGAGATGAGACATCAGGATAGAATTGTACTGCCTGCAATGCACTAAAAGTCCTTTTTCTCTCCCAGGCCAGCTGCTGCCCAATGTGTTCAAATCTCACGCCTGGGGCATCCTGCACACCCTGCTGGAGATGTTTAGCTACCGCATGCACCACATCCCCCCACACTACAGGGTGCAGCTCCTGAGCAACCTTCACAGCCTGACCGCTATGCCCCAGACCAACCACAACCAACTACACTTGTGGTGAGTAATACACAAGTAGCATCCACTCCACCACAACCAACTACTCTACACGCAACACTTACAATCAGGGGTGTATCAGGACTCAGGATTTTCGGGCAATCACGATTGCGTGATCATGATCGGTTGATCAATATCGAGAGAGGGCTTAGATTTGTGCCACAATTTTATTTTACACTATTATTATAAGACAGGCAGCGTCTCAACTTATCGCTGACATTTCTGCAGTGTCTTCCCCCACAACCAGTCTTTTCCCACTTTCGAACTAACCCTGTCAATATGGAAAATGGCACTTATGGCGAAAAAATAACATTTCATAGACAACATGAGTGTTAATTTACTTCAAAAGTGACAAAGTAGTCTCTCGCTGGATAGTTGCGTGCTACCACATTTTGCAGTAACGGTCGTAGGGTATCGACACTTGTATCGGCCTGGTCTTCAAAATGGCTTGGGTTTATGTCCTCCATCCCTGCATTAGGAAAATGTACAGTGGTGCGATGCGAAAACTTTAGACACAAGGGCTCAAGCTCATTGCTGATCATCTAATCTACATACTGTACACCTTTCGCTCCTCAGCGTGGAAAGCACGGCCCTGCGACTGATCACCGCTCTGGGAAGCTCTGAAGTGCAGCCCCAGTTTGCTCGCTTCGTCAATGATCCCAAATCGGTGCTGTCAGCAGAGTCTGAAGAGCTGAACCGAGCCCTCATCCTCACCTTGGCCAGAGCCACACACGTCACTGGTGGGCACTGCCATATATTTTATGTTGTGTTTTTTTGGAATATTTTAATGCTGTTATTAATTCACATCAATTAACATCATTCAATATAAGATTTCAGTGATTATCTTAAATGAAGAGCATGGAGCAGAATGAGAATCAGTTGTTGTCAATTAGGGCTGCAAGGATTAGGCGATTAATCAATGACGATGATAATCGCTAAGAAATTGAATCATTGTTATTTTCAGCAGTTTCGTGTTGACACTATGCTTATTGGTCCATGCAAATAAGCATTAATGAATATGTTTTGAAAATATGCAATATAAAATGATCATAATTGATGAAAAAAGATCAATATATAGATTGTGAGCAATTTTTTTTTAAATAAATGATATAATGGTTTGAAATAAATTGTAATGTGTTTGTGTCAGAGTAAGTAAGTCATGTTGTACATTTGTTGGTTAAGAAGAACCAAATTTGACTTATGTTTCAAGTCAAGATCAATCTTTTGTAATTGTTGCTCTATGTTCATATTTTGGGAATGTTTTTAAAAATCGAACCGGTTAGTCAAGTAACCATTTCAATAAATGGCACCTAATCGATTATTTATATTATACTATTCAATTGACCATAATTGTCACTTGCAGCCCTACTGTCAATGACATTTCATTGTGAATTAGTAGCTTTATTATTTTATTTTTTCATTGTGTTGGTCCCTCTGTTTTATAATTTCATAGTACCTGCCTTTACCAACAAGGAAAACGGCATCTCTACTTCCATAAAAAATTCACTCAAATTCACGGGGGCGCGCGGTGACAGAGTGCTTATTGAGCGTGCCCCCCAGACCTCAGGTCGAGCAGCGGCGCGACTTCTCATACCCTCTCTGGCTATTTCTCTCAATAAAGAATGAAAAACTGTTCTTGCGCCCAAAAAATAACGTTAAAAAAAATCAGTTCATTCCGGAGCACCATGACATTTTATACATGTTCTCTAATGCTACTAAGAGCTCACTCCTCTACACAATTGTGTGCGGGGAAGTCTGCTTTAAAAGAGGATCTCTACTTCCTTTTTTGTAAGACATCTATAGACGCCCTAGGCAGTCATAGGGTTAACCTACTATGTGGATGTGCAGACTTCTTCACCGGGTCAGACTCCATCCAAGGCACGTGGTGTAAAGACATCCTTCAGACCATCATGAACGTCACGCCGCACAACTGGGCCTCGCACACTCTGTCCTGCTTTCCTGCTCCACTGCAGGTACGTAAACCAGGACAATGGAGGCAACGCGGGCTAGCCTGGTGAGCCAGAACCAATGAATCGTCCACGCATCGCACACAATTAGAATGATCATTAGGTCTGGTAAAACCAGGGTCGAAAAAGTGTCAATGAAATTGTATTTTTGTGTCAAGCGCAGTAGGTGGGAGATGCGCCGTGGATGCGCGTTGCTCATACCAAACTCCGCTTACGTCTTGGTTCAAATAAATTGTATAGTTATTACTTTAAAGTAATCCAAAAGTAACCACTTTGCAACCCCAACCAGGGGGGTTACCTAGAAACAGTAATGCCTTTATGGTAATGGAAACTCTAAAATACTACATGCTGTACTGTTCCATATTGTACTGGACCCTGCTAACATGGCTCTAGTGTGCGGAAACGCCGACCCCGCGGGCCATACATAGCGCATCGGGCTTTTTAACCGTTAGGTGCTAATAGGAATCACCCTCATAGCAAAAGATGAAAAATGATGCAATGATTCAAAGTTCAGTGAAAAACTCATCCCGAACCCATGAGCATGATCACAGCCAAAATGCAGCTCAAATGTGTAAAAACGCACAGGGACACAATGAATCTTGGCACCTAATGGTCAATCTGGCCCTGTGATGTGTCCAAATTATAGTGGATGTGAAAAACCTTTATTAATTTCCCATATTCATGCTCTCCGCAGCAATAACCATCCTTCTCCGCTCAGTGGCACACTGGTTCTGATTCTCTCTCCTCCTCGGGCAGGCCTTCTTCAAGCAGAACAACGTGCCCCAGGAGCCTCGGTTCAACCTGAAGAAAAACGTGGAGGAGGAATACAGGAAATGGAAGAGCATGTCCAACGAGAACGACATCATCACCCACTTCTCCATGCAGGGCTCCCCACCGCTCTTCCTCTGTCTACTCTGGAAAATGCTGCACGAGACCGATCATGTCAACCCCATAGGCTTTCGGTATGGACCATAATCACTTTTTGTTTTTACGTTGTTGTTTTTTTTTGGGAAAATGGCAATTATTTTCATCATTGATTACTCAGCCATTTTTACTGCGATTAATCCATTCATTGCTTGTTTAAAATTAAATTAATTATTAAAAGTTTACAATTTCAATATTGCAAACTTTTGAATATTAACATTTCCAAGAGCCTACTCTTCCGTGCTCACTTATAACAAATTGGGGTTTCACCCAACCTTTGTTGTTTGTGTTGCTGTGGGGCTTAACAGTATTCAGTATCCAAGAGAATGGGTGTGGCCATGCCACTGACTAGGAGTGTAAATAATATCAATTTTATATCGATACAACAGCTGACGATACAAGGTATCGATACGTCCGCAAGAGTGTGGATCTTTTTTCTGATCTATTTTTATCCATTTGCTCCGTAATTCCACTCCCTTGTCAGGTTAAATTTATTTTAAAAAAATCAAAGAGTCGTATCGAATTGAATTGTGGTGAATTCTTGAGTATCGGAAACAATTGAATCGTTGGGTCAGGAAATCGATACTGAATCGTATCGCCATGATAGGTGCGATTTACACCCCTGACACTGGAGACTGGTAACATGTATTCAACATGATTAATCACTGTCGATTAATCGATGAGCAAATTAGTTGACCATTATTTCATCAGTCGATTATCATTGATTTAATCTGTTGCAGCTCTATTATCATGCCAACAGAGTGCTGCTTTTAGAATCGACATAGTATGATTGGTAATGCATTCATTTGGAAACATTCCATTATGTGGATGTTTGGGGCTGATTGTCACTCACTGTATTTCTGTCTCTCGACCACAGTGTTTTGGAACGGATAGGGGCACGCGCATTAGTGGCCCACGTGCGTGCCTTTGCAGAGTTCTTGGTGTACGAGTTCTCAACGTCTGCAGGTGGTCCTCAGCTGAACAAGAACATTGAAATGCTCAACGACATGGTGTGGAAGTACAACATCGTCACTTTGGACCGACTCATTCTGTGCCTGGTGAGACCCAAAGCATGTTTCTTCTTTAAAAACAAGGAAACCAGCAATACACTGATTTCACTTTGAACATGTAATGGAAATAATCTGGGGCCCTAAAACCTTGCGGTCACAACCCTCCTCCTCACCCTTTTGTCGCTTCCACTTACATGGCATTTTTGGGATTTCTTATGCCGCTACAAGCGTCAACTAGTTTTGGTGAAAACACACAGTCACGCTTTCGATAAAATGGGAAAAGGGTGGTTTTTCCAAGAAGGGGAAAAAAGGTTTTATTTTGAACGAAAACAATCTAGATGTTGACAATGACCAATTCAAACGAATAATAATAATAATAACTTAAACTTATATAGCGCTTTTCACGAAACCCAAAGCGCTTAACATCGTAAAAAACTAAATAAAAATAAAATAAAGCTAGTGTCCAAAAGCCTGAGTAAACCGGTGCCTCTTTAGTGCAGACTTGAAGGTGTCAACATCTGCACCGGGCGAATCTCGCAGGGGAGAGAGTTCCGGAGTACTGGGGCAGCCACACTTAAAGCACAGTCCCCGAGAGACCGCCTGTTGCTAGGATGGACCGTGAGGAGTCCCAGATCAGAGGACCTCAGCTTTCGAGGTGGGGTGTAGTCCTCGGAGGTCACGGAGGTACAGTGGGGCACAGGAATGGAGGGCTTTATAGGTGAGGAGGAGCAGTTTGTATGTGATGCGGAATTTGACAGGGAGCCAGTGGAGTCGTTTGAGTGTGGGGGTGATGTGTTGCCAGGGTTTGGTCCGGGTTAGCGCTCTTGCAGCAGAGGTATGAATGTATTGCAATTTGTCCAGGGTGTTGTTGGGGAGTCCGAACAGGACCCCATTACAAACGAAGGGTTACTTTGGGCCATGAAAAGGGGATCTTGAGGTAAAAAGGTTTAAAAAAAAAACCTGATCTAAAACGATCCTGTCCTTGTCTTTTCTGTGACCCCCTCTCCTCAGGCAATGCGCAGCCATGAGGGCAATGAAGCCCAGGTGGGCTACTTCATCATCCAGCTACTGCTGCTGAAGCCCAACGACTTCAGGAACCGCATCAACGACTTTGTCAAGGAGAACGCTCCCGAACACTGGCTGCAGAACGAGTGGTACAACAAGCACATCAACTACCACAAGGTGGGTACTATGTCACTGTCAGTGATCAATAGTCAACCACCTGTTGGGCCACTTGTAGGGCCTTCCTAGGGCCGCAACCAGGGATGGTAAAAGGACCCAGATTTCTTACTTGAGTAAAAGTATACTAGTAATACTAGTATACTTTTACAACTTTTAAACACAACTTTTATAGACAAACTTATGTTTGTCTATAACTTTTATAGACAAACTTATGTTATAATAACTAAATTACAAAGTACTTACTAAAGTAAAGTAAATGTAAAAAGAACAGGCTCTGAAATATACTAAAACATATTTTGAAAAGTATTAAGTATTTAAAAAATGCTTGTGTTAGTGTAAAGATACAAAATGTCATGCAGTGGCATTTACATTATGCTGCATTACCTAATGTTAATAGATTGTATATAAAGTATATTTGAAGAGTTCAGATCCAAAAAAACCTTAACACCATTTTTGTGAAAACTGACTTAATTATATTGTTTGAATCTTGTCTAAATGTAGAATATGTAAATTAAATGTTTTTGTGAAAAAAATGAAGTAAAACCCGCTCCCTGCAGTGTCTAAAACATCGCTTCTCGTCTGCTTAAATACAGAGTGTTTTATATTGAGTGCAAGTAAAAAGTCGTCAGAGAAATAAATACTTCTAAAAGTACTATTTATTTGAAAAATGTACTTGGCTATTTGTACTTTGTTACTTGTCATGTCTTGCTGCAACCAACAATTATTTTGATTATCACAAAACGTGTTCAGACGTCAATAAGAATCGTATCACAACACGTGTTCAGCTACTTACATAATGCCTGTGACCATAACTGACAACACAATTGTACTTAATCATTTCCATAACGGGCTTAACGTTGTTCAATACACTAGAGAACGGGCAGGGCCAATACGCTGGGAACGGCGGCCGGCATTGGGAGCAACATATATGAAACCCGTCTTAGCAGTGTTTGTGGTAATTGTAAAATGTGAATGTGGTAATTTCATGTGTGGGCACATGTGCATCAGGGATGTGAGGCTGTGCAACTAGTGCAGTTTGTTCCAGGCAGCACAACAGGTGTTCACGCCAGCACGCTTGTATAGCGTGCCGACAATAATTGGCTGTGACAAGCCAGCAAGAAATTTGTTTCAGGCTGCAGAGAGAGGTCGATGTCTGAGTTGGCGACCCATTTTTTGCTGTTTATATAGGCATATCATTTGCCGTTAGCAAAACTCCCTCCTTATTTTTTAGATAGATGGGAACACGCCATGCAGATTTTTTGCTATGAAGATTTTGGATATTTGCGTTTTTGACCCCTCAAAACGCTGTCATGTAGGCTGGCGTTAAAAACGCTACTCAAGGTGGCCCCATACATATTCATGTTGCTGTGACTTGTGGTTAAAGGCTCTGAACCTGAGGGCGGCCCCCATTCATTGTAACGGCGCTGTCGTTAAGTTCTTCTTCCCTCGCTGGCTTTCCTGCGACGTCTACTCCCAATCTCTTTAACCCTGTTCCCGATAAATTCCATCATTAAAGATGGAAAAACGAGGGTGGGGGACGGAGTGGGGTGGGGGAGCTTTCATGTAAACAGAAGGTGTTCTTTTCATACCTGACAAGGAAGTTATGTATTCTTAGCTTACGGTCACATATGTTTATTCGTTTGTTTTTCTGTGAACAAAATTACTTAAAATGTTACGTACAGATTTTCATGAAATTTCTACGAGAGGTAGCTAATTGCTCAAGGAACAATCCATGGTCTCGGTGAAGGTTTGTAGTTTTGGCAAACGCTTCTAATTTTAATCTTATGTTTGCATCTTCCTGTTGTCTTTGACGTTGGAAACTATCTCTAATCCCACCATTCTCTGCCCATCAGAAATACCCAGAGAAGCTGTACTTTGAGGGCTTGGCTGAGAAGGTCAACCCCCCCATGCAGCAACAGACTCAATACCTGCCCATCTACTTTGGCAACGTGTGCCTCCGCTTCCTGCCTGTCTTCGACATCGTCATCCACCGCTTCCTGGAGCTCATCCCAGTCTCCAAGTCTCTGGAGACGCTGCTCGACCACCTGGGTGGACTATACAAGTTCCATGGTGAGTCAGGGGACCATGCTTTTGTCAGCAGCTCTGTTCCTCTGTGTGTGTGTGTGTGTGCGTGCACATAATGTATATGAGGATTTAGAAACTGAAATTGGGGGTCCGCGTTGGTCGAGTGGTTATGGACACCGCACCTAACGCGACCCCATTCATGTTAGTGGCGCTGTGTCTACTGCAGCGACTAGGCTCGTCGACTTGTCTGCCATGTCTACCCCCGATCTCTTCAACCCAGTTTCCGACTAATCCTATCCAATAAAGATGGAAAAACGGCGCTGACGCAGGAAGAATAACTTTAAAAAAAAAAAAGAAACTGAAATTGGAGATTGTCATGCAAGAGTAATTGTTAACATTTAACATTAACATTTAGATGTCTTGAGGACATTTTTTTAGACACCGTTTCCCTCAACGCTCAGAGACCCAGAGATCACCGGCGATCCAGGGTGCGCTAGTGTGCTTAGAGACGTCACTGCTGTGTTGTTTTGTGATGGTCCGCTATGTTTTTTTTTGTTTTTATATGGGCGTGTCCGATGTGAGTTGTAGTTCTTCATACTAAAATACCATTTCAATCGGATGAAGATGTGATTATACCGTCATGTAAATAAAGGTGCCTTTACTGTGTCCTCTGCGCAGCCAATTTTTGTCCCCCAAAAGTAAAATGTCTAAAAGAAAAACTACAACATAATACCTAAAAATAAAATTTCTTAGCCATAGATATGGTTTTATAATATTCATAAAGGTCTGGGACCCCTTCTTTTTTGCAATTCTGAAGGTAACGAATCACGATTTGACACTGTACAAGAATCTGTTATATAAATATATACCTGTATGTGCCTCAGATCGGCCTGTGACGTACCTTTACAACACACTGCACTACTACGAGCGTCACCTGAGAGACCGGGCAAGCCTGAAGAGGAAGCTGGTGCACGCCATCATGTCTTCACTCAAGGTGAGCACACTGACAATGATGCTCGGTTACAGCTGAAACCATTAATGACGTTCATTCATCATCATCATCAATCCTATAGTCTGGCTGACCGTTAGGGAGCCACTCTCTCTGTCCTCATCCACTCGTATGGTGTCACTCAGCTTGCAACTTGTCCACTCTTGGATGTTATCTTCCCATCGCTTTCTCTGTCTTCCTCAGACTTCAAGTCAAGGTCAAGTCAATTTAAATTTCAAGTCACTTAAATGCATTTAACTCTCTCACTTATTAAATATGTGCTTGTATATTCAAATATTCTGTAGAAAAGCTAAAAACAAATCACTTGAGTGTCTACTTTTGAGGAAAAAATATGATTTTTACCTTTTCCAAATTATGATAAATGTTTAATTCTGACGTGTTCATTTGGAGGATCCTATCATTGGCAACTAAAGACATTAAATACATTAACTTGATTTCTTCTTATTATTATTCTTATTGGTTTGACTTGAATTTCTCATGTCTTTCCAGTACAATGAGTCAAGTAATGTGACTCGAGTCCCCACCTCTGGGGGTAGGAAGTAGGATGTAATGTGCAGTAGAAAATTATACTATAAATCGTCAATGATATTTGAAGGGACACCATTTATTCAGCTCTATGAGATACTCTATGAATTATGAAAATGATCTTGGTACTTGGGATATTTCCTGGCACAAAATGAATGTGGTATTCATCCACTGAAATGTGCAGATTATATTGTTTTTGTTGTTTTGATCACAACTCCTGTTTGATTGCACTCGATTGATTGCACTTTACATTTGCACAAAGGATGTGCAAATGCTAAGTCAAGATAAAGAAACATTAAATGATGAAAGTTCTAATAATGTTTCCAGGACAACCGCACTCCAGGCTGGTGTCTGAGCGACACGTACATCAAGTGTGGAATGAATGCTCGCGAGGAGGTGTGGGTGCCTGACGACACCTACTACTGCAATCTGATCAGACGCCTCGTGGACAATATCCTTTTACTTCACAATCAGATTTATGTATTATTGTGGGGGACAAGGGTTATGTTTCCATATTAACCAATTTTCGTACATGGAGTTGTCTTTTCTTAGTCTGCTAAGCCAGAACCAACGAATCATCCAAGGATCGCCGCCTAGGCAGTCTGGTGGGTCTGGACCAACTAGGCAGACAAATCAGATTGTCGCCCAAATTCGGCTCGTCCAATCAGCAGATTAAGGCGGGCCTTGTTTGAATGACACTTGTCACACCTACTGCACTGTGATTTTATACTCTAATTGATTACACTTTTGTTGGCGCCTGCTTAATCCAGAGTTCCTGACCAAATGATCGTTCTAGTCGCGTGCGTGATGTGTGGTCTATTCATTTGTTCTGGTTTGCCAGGTTAGTCTCGCCTTTGTATGCTGCCGTCTATTGGCCACCACGCTGACTACTTTGCCTTTGTGAGCTTTTGGGGTGTGTGTATCATATTAACTAAATATACTTTTATTTGATTTCCTCAATTAAAATCATCAGAATCTCTAACCATATTTTGAGGGAAGTTTGAGAGACCACACCTTGACCCGAATATCAGCACTGCAGTAGCAATGTCCAGCATTGACTAGAGCAAGCCTTTTTAAAACGTTTTTTTGGGGGGAGCAAGCACTTTTAATTTTCATTGACAAGCTTAGTGTGAAGGGGTGGGGGAGCAGGAGAAGCAGACCTGCAGCATACTTAGGCCGGAGTCAGGAATCGATCTCGCGTCAGCTGCGTGCGCTGTGAGAGTAAGCGTGCGCTGTGAGCGTATGGGGCCAGATGAAGCGTATGGGGCCAGATGAAGCGGTCCAATTGACAGCCCCCCCCCAGAACCTTCTAGATATCTTTCCTTGACTCCCTCCCCCTCCACCCATGGCGGGGAAGTCTCCTGGGCCGTTTCCCAACTGTGACTGGCGCTTCAACGAGTTCCCCAACGCGGCCGCTCACGCCCTGCACGTCACCTGTGTGGAGCTCATGGCCCTCACCGTGCCGGGGAAGGACGTGGGCAACGCCTTGCTCAATGTGGTGCTGCGGAGGTACGTCACACTGCAGCATCATAATGATAACAATAAATAATATAATAATAATGGACTTTCTGCCACTCCCCTACGGATCCGACAAATTCATCTATCCATTGCAGACCCTTATCACTTGTTTATGCCTACGGAGGTATAACACAAGGAGGTATACGGAGGTAGATGAGAAATCCTCCAGAGGGTGGTACTGAGTAACTACAGACAGAGCACGCAAAACCCTTGTGACTCTCTACTGCCCTTACATTTTCTTGTGATCTTGCTCCATTTCGCCCGGAGCTCACCAGATTGCAAGGTCTTGACCAACAGACGGATGAAAATACCTTCGGATGAAAGTGTCTGTTATTAACGGCGTGTATGAATGGGCCTTAAGGCGCTTACTACAACCCATTGGGGGCAAGTGTTCAATAGTCTTGTTCAAGGACATTTTGGAATGGAGACGGTCAGAGAAGGGATTCGAACGACCAACATTTCGGTCTTCAACCCTCCGGTCGTTGGAACAGCCGCTCTACCACACTAAGCAGTCTCCATCCCAGACTGTCCTTCCGCCATAGGCTGTGCCTCAGATTGCTCCCAATGGTTCGTGGGTTGAGCATCTTTCACGGCAGCCATCACCATTGGTGTGTCGTTGGCTGTGTCCGAAATCGCTCCCTACCCCCCATACAGTGCACTCACTTATAGTTCACTCAACAGCAACGGCTGAGATTTTGGACACCAGTTGTGAAAAGTACTTACATTTATAACGATTTGCCGCAGTCGGTCGCTATTTACTCCCGCCGTGCCATTTTGTTTTAAAGTTTAGGTAGGTTTTAAAACGTCTCGCAATGCAATATGGGTTATATTGCTTCGTCCAGGTCCGATGCTCACTACTTTTTGTGGTGCAATGTGGGATACTTTCAGTGCACTATATAGGGTACATGGAGAATTCGGACACCCCTACAAAATGGCGTGCACCCCATGTAGTGCACTATTTAGGGGATAGGGAGTGATTTCGGACACAGCCAATGTGTACATCATTTCCCGTTTAGGATATTCTTAACTGCAAAATAATATTGAATCCCTTTCCTCTGTGCCCTCAGTCAGCCTCTGGTTCCCCGTGAGAACATCACTGCGTGGATGAACGCTATTGGACTGGTCATCACTGCCCTCCCTGTAAGTTAAACACACTTTTTATCTTGAGCCGTGTGTTACATGCACTTTCATTCTCTGGAATGTATTTAATTTAACAATAAAAAATAAGAATAAACGTGACTAGTCCTTTCTGCCAGACCAACAAAAATGTCTCTAAATCTAAATGTTCAATTGGCAGACTAACTGAGATATGTCAAGATTCATGATTATTGTGCGCCTCCCCCGACTCTTCATCCCAGTTTCCGATTTAATCCTGTCACTATCTCTCTCAATAAAAGAATGAAACACAGCGCTTGGCCCAAAAAAATTACAAAAAAAGTTTCAAGATTGTTTATTCTTCCCAAGGGAAATTTGCACAGGAACGCCACCTTCCAATTCTTAAGACACAGACAAACTGAACCATGCCCCACTGATATCACAATACCTACAGAAACCCTACAGAGTCCACAATATTTTGAGGTTTTACTGATGCTTCCGTTGCTTTTCGGGGGTATCCCTTCAGCTGTCGGCACCGACTGCATGCCTCTAGTTATTATTCATCATCATTCGTTCCGTCCCCATAATGGGGGTTGGATGCCACAGCATGCCAATTGTTTCTGTTCTGAGCCCTTTGTACAGAGGCCTGTCCACTGGCAGATGGTGTTTGCCCACATCAAATCTTGGTTGTCATCCTCTGCACCTCTTCCCATCAAGTCTTCCATCCAGTAGAATTCTCAAAGTACCCTCTTTGTCCTCTCCTTTGTTCCAGGAGCCGTACTGGATCGTGCTCCACGAGCGGATTGTGTCTGTGATCAGCTCCCCCACGCTGACCTCTGAGACAGAGTGGGCCGGCTGTCCCTTCACCCTGCTGGACTTCACGGCCTGCCACCAGAGCTACAGCGAGATGAACTGCAGCTACGTCCTGGCGCTGGCCCATGCTGTCTGGCATCACTCCTCTATAGGACAACTGTCGCTCATCCCCAAGTGAGACTCTCTGCGACACACCCGCCGCTCAGCATCCGTTTTTGTTCATTTGTGACCAGGGCGGGAAGTTGGGTGGTAATTTAGAGGTGGATGCCAGGGGGTCCGCGGGTGCTTGCGGGCTTGCAAGCATCCGATAGACACAACCAATACATATACCGTCACGCGTCCCATAAAACTTTCACTTCTCAGATAATCAAATGAGTTGGTTTGCTTGCCGGCTTGTGTGTGTGTGTTTAATCCGATCGTCCGCATACATGGATATTTTAGCCGTACAAGCGGATTCCTGACCGGTGTATACCACCTTGTTTAGTCCGCGGCAAAACTAATTCGGATCCACTTCAAGTGGATCCTTGGAGGTGTGTACATTAGCCCTTTTTGGTAAATCTATCACACGCAGCCCGTACCATGCACTTGCTCAGATAGCTAGCAGACATAAACACAATTGTCTGTACTCTGTGTTCCCTCGACACTAATAGTACCCAAGATGGCAAGGATTGTCAGGTACCTTCATGTGCAGATTGGTCATTGACACACGTTTCAGTCCTGTTTTGAATTTTTGTCAGGTTTTTGACTGAGATGCTGAAGCCGGTGGTGAAGACGGAGTTCCAGCTGCTTTATGTGTACCACCTCGTGGGACCCTTCCTGCTACGCTTCCAGCAGGAAAGGACGCGCTGCATGTTGGAGGTACAAACACTTGCCAGAGGAAGTCTTCTGGGACAGTGATCGACCAAACCACAATTATTGTTATCCGTAACATAACTTTTTCAGTGCCCCAGACTTCCAGAGACGTCCTACAGAGAAATCACACTTGATGCCAATGTAGAAAATTCTACATTCTTCTCCAAGAATGTAGAGAACTTGTTCTCACATCATAAGTTCTAATGTTTATTGTTTGTTCATTTGTGGAGAATATTTGGTGGATCTTCAAACATCAGGACACATTTTTTGTTGAAATGCTTGGCACTGTGGAGGATCGTTAATGACGATGTGACTGAACACTGAACCCAAGGATGGCCCCCATTCATAGTAATGGCACTGTGGTTTTCGATCACAAACGCCGCAGTGCCGCAAGCTCTACTCCCTCGCTGGCTTTTCTGCGACGTCTCATCATCATAGTTCACTTTCTCCGTTTGTTGCAGAATGTGCACCAACATGGGTCAGCTTCTTCCAGAGTTTCCGGTCCAGTGTAATTCTGTTGAGGGTTGGTAGGTCAAGTCCTGACCATTTGTAGACGTTGTCGCGCCATCTTTTGGGTTGTCTTCCTCTGCTTCTCTTGCCGGCCACTAGTCCTTCGAGGCAGAGTTTTGTCAGTCCTGTTTGGGATCGCTTGATGTGTTCGTAGAGTTTAAGGGTTCTGTTTTTGATTATTGCCATTATTGGTATGAGTGAGGTTAATCTGTGGAGTTCTTTTATTTCTATGTGGTCTAGGAGGCGGTGCCCTGTTATCCATCGCATGATGGGGTTTTGGATATATACTATACTATACTATACTATACTATACTATACTATACTATACTATACTATACTGTTGATTGAATTGTATATGCGCAGCTTCAGCTTTAGTTTTAGACAATTTGCTTGCACTCCATACATTCCTTGTCTCCTGAAATCTGGATCCTCTTTTCCCATGCATAGTTTGTCCTTCTCCATACTTCCATCTTATGATAGACATCTCCTCAGAAAAAAAAATCCTCCAACTTCTCCACTTCTTCCTTGTCTACTTAAATGTTTTCATCTTTCCCTATTTTGATTCCTATTCCCATGTACTTGGTTTTTGGGACATTTAATCACAGACCTATCCATTTGCCATTATTGACTAATGCCGTGGTCAGTTTCCCATTTCCTTGAATATCCTTCGTAATCAAGGCTATGTCACCTGCAAAATCAAGATCAGATAATTTCTTGTCTCCTTTCCATTGAATTCCATAAGGTACTTCATTCGTTGCCGTCCTCATAATATAGTCCACAGCGGTAATAAATAACAGTGGGGAGAGAACGCACCCTCGCCATTGTCCTCCTGTGACTATATTGAATCCTTCTGTATTTCCTGTGTCTGTTTTCACTTTGCACTTTCATGTAGATATTCATGTAGATATTCTTGAATATGTTGACATACTTTGTTGGAATGCCATGGTGCCAGGATTTCCCATAAGAACCCTCTGTCCCTGTGGACGCTGTCAAATGCTGTCTGCTGTTGTTCCAAGGACCTCTCAATGAATATGCAAAGCACTAGGATTTTGTTAGTGCATGATCTCCCTGTCCGTAACGCTGCTTGTTCCTCTCAAGGAACTGTCGAGCTGGACCTACGGCCAATTGAGCAGGATTATGCAAAATACTTTCCCAGAAACAGAGAGGAACTCCTCTCCCAATCTGACAGGTTCCCCTTTTTGGGTAATTTCACTATAATTCCATTCCTCCAATCTTCGGGCACCACTTCTTTTCTCCAACATTCGTTAAACAATTGTAGGAGGCATGATGCAACTGTTTCTCCTCCATATTTCAAAAGTTATCCAGTAATTTCGCCTTCTCCAGCTGCTTTGTTTGTCTTCCTTAGTGCTTCACTGACTTCTTTTATTGAGATTCGCTCCATTGAAACATCCAAGTTCTTCTCCATCAAACTCCATCTCCTCGTCTGGATTGGACTGGTTCTGGGTCTCTTTGAAATAGTCCACCCTGGGTCGGCGTTGGCCGAGTGGTTATGGACACCGCACCTAACGCGACGCATGCTAGTGGCGCTGCGTCTACCGCAGCGTCCGCAGTGTTGCGAGAACGACTACGCTCGTCGACTTGTCTGCAATGTTTACCCCCGATCTCTTCTACCCAGTTTACGACTAATCCTATACTAATAAAGATGGAAAAACGGTGCTGATGCCGGAAAAAATAACTTTAGAAATAGCCCACCATCTCTTGCTTTGTTCTTCTGTAGTCAGAAGCACTTTTCCATTTTTGTCCTTGATCAGCATGTTGCTGTTATATGCATTTCCACTGATATCTTTCACTATCTTGAACAAAACTATTCATTTTTGGTGGCTGTCTCTCCTGCTTCCTGCACTTTCCACTCAAACCATTCTTTTTTGTCTGCCCGACAACTTTTCTTCACTCTTCTATCTAATTTTCTGTATTTGGCCATGTCTTTCTGTTCTTGTTCATTGCTTGTTTGTTCTCATTTCACCTTAATTTCCTTCCTTTCATCAATGAACTTCCAGGACTCATCACTGATCCATTGCTCCCCCTTTGTCTGCCAATTGTCTCTTGTGCACTTTCCTTCACACACCTTTGCATCTCCTACCAAACATTCTCTACACTTTTCCCCCCAAACTTGATTTTCTTCAGTTTTAGGCTCAGGTTCATTTGGTACCTGTTCGTCATCTCTGCATCTTTGAGCTTGCAAAAAGGTTCTGTCCTGTAGGTTTCACTAGCTTTTTCAAGCGTAGTTGCACCCTAGCTTGCACTAGGTTATGGTCTGAGCCCATAGAGATTGCAAACCTGTGCTGTAGTGGTACAAAAAAAATAGTACTTTTAGTGCTAGCAATGCAAGTGCTCGAGTAGCACGATTGCGATTGACCCATAGACTGTATTCCCACCGGCGAACATGCCAACTACATTTCCCAGTGGCCCCATGCGGCCCGTAAGTCTGGTCACATGACCGTGGTAAGCGCCCAGTGATATATTAGTAAGTTGGTGATTAAGTATGATTATGTTACTTATATGCTGCAGAATGTAATTGATTCTTCCGCGTCTCCTTTCCAACTGTACAAAATGTAATCGAAATCCGTGCACAACCTTTTCAGTTATCTTGGGGACAGAAAAAAACAACCTCTACCAAAAATATAACCTGCTTCACGTCGCAGCCCCGGCGCAGATCATGACTGCACAAATAACTTATTATTATTATTATTATTATTATTATTATTATTATTAGTGCTTTCCACAATGCTGGAATTCACATCCATGGCGGAATGTTAATGTTGTTTGCTCTTAACATGTTCATTTTAAATATATTTAATTTGGCAATATGATTTGATTCAATTGTTCATGTTTC
>OMKY01143706.1:0-11247 GCA_900302395.1 Bregmaceros cantori
TCTGTACTTTTAGAAGTACCTTTTTCTCTGATGATTTTCTACTTCTTCTCAGTAGATTTTTAACAAAAATATCAGCACTTCTACTTGTTACTTCCCCAAAACAGGGAACATTTTATTTTATTTGCATCACAATGTGGTATGTCTATATGTATTGTATAGTGTTATTGAGTCAGTAGTGGGCGGTTATGCACCGAGTACAGTACCAGTTAATAACTTGTTTCCAGTCTCTGGGTGTGCCGCTCAAAAATATAATATCACCGTTAAGTGTTGAGAAGTGACATTGAGAAGTGTGCATTTTATATACAAATTCATTTTTTGTACTTTGTACATTATACTTAAATACTTTTGAGTACATATTAGAGCATGTACTTGTTACATTCAAAAATACTTTTTGAGTACATTTCTGTACTTTTTACTTTACTTGAGTAAACATTTGGATCAGTACTTTGTAGTCATGAGTTGTTGTTTTTTTTTTTTACAAATGTATGTTACTCTTACTCAAGCACATACATATACTTGTGTTGTTGTTTGTGTAGGTCAACATCATATTGTAGAGCCATACTTGCCGTGCCACAAACGCACACAAACAAACACACACAAACAACACGCACACACACACACACACACACACACAAACACATGATTGATAAACAGAACACAATCACATAACCCTAAACCCACCAATAAAATGAGGGATGTATAAAAAATGTTTATTGTTCAAAAGTACAAACATACAAACAACAATAATACAAATACTATATTAGCAAATGTGAGCTTACACATAGCGTGTGTTGAGGAACAGCACCATTGAATCCTCATCGTATCCTGTGAGCACCATTGAACTAGGCTGGCAAGCCAGACTCAGCGAAGCATCCACGCATGGCTTGCGACGTGACCGTCCGGGGATCTGGATCAAGGAGGCAGACAAATCAGATTGTCGACCAGATTGCGACGGTCCAATCAGCGGCCCATCAAGGCGGGTCTTGTTCGAACCCACCAATCACATGCCTACTGCACTGTGATTGGATAACTTAATTTCATTGACACTTTTTTCTGCTTAATCCAGACCAAGCGATCGTTCTAGTCACGTGTGACACGTGGACAATTCATTTGTTTTGACAAACTGTGATGGGACATGACAAAGTACCTTGAACATGAAGTCTTGAATCTGTGTGTTCTTAAAGAGAAGGGAATGTTCCATGTCAAAAAAATAATTTCAAGAACCGTTACAAAAGGTGTTGTGGGGTCAAGATGGCTAAAGTGCCCAGATTTCTTACTCGAGTAAAAACACATTTGTATAAAAACAACTTGAGTATGATTTCAAAGTACTGATCCAAATCTCAAGTCAGCATAAAAAGTAGGGCTCTGAGATGTACTCCAAATCATTTATCAAAGTAAAAAGGACTAAAAACAAATGTGCCACTTATGTCTGGAAATAATAATTTCTTAGCTTGTTGTGTTGTACTTTTTTACTTTTGGAGTACATTTTTCACAAGTTACTTTCTACTTTTACTCAAGTAAATTTGAGGTGAAAAAAAAACTTTTTACTGAGATTTATTTACTACTCGTTACATTAACTTGGCCTTTAGTGACACCCGTTGGGAACTGTTGGCACATATGATGGCGTCATATCTCTCTCTCCCTCTTTTTTTGAAATTTTTTCATTCAATTACATTTTGAAAAGATTCAATTACATTTTTAAAAATAAATGTATTTTATTTTTTTACTGAAATTTACAAGTACTTTCGCTACTTAAGTAACTTTTTTGTGGAGTACTTTTTTACTTTTACTAGAGTAACTATTTGGATGACTTGTTTTTACTTTTACTTGAGTAATATTTTCCTGAGGTAACAATACTTTTACTTAAGTAATTTTTTTATGGCTAATTTGCCCAGTATAACACTGTAGCGGTCAATGTTGTGAAAGTGTCGTATTCTTCAAATAAAGTGCTAGTAGGTTTATATCAGGGCTTTGAACCGATATCTTTTCCCAATCGGTTCGTTCCGAACAGAAACTAAATTATAAAGGTTCCAGTTATGAGTTCCACCAATAAATTGACGTTCCCGAACCGGTTAGAACAAAAAAATATTGTGCCCGGAATGGTTAATTTCATTCCTGTCAACTGTTTAATGCTATATAATATATATGTCGGGGCGAACCCACAACAACTCGCTATAGAGACCCTCTGCTGCCCGCTGGTAGCGCTCTACGGCCAAGGTCTTGTTGCGTGTCGGGGCGACCCCACAACGGCACACTGCAGAGAGTCCCGCAACGATTCATACGTCACTGCTGCATCGTAGATTTTATAAATACTCTTGTTTTATTTCTGATGTTATCCCACTCAAGTGCACTCCTTTGAAGAACGAAATAAAACCGGTATTAACCGGTTATCATTATTTTTAAGTCTTCCTGTTCCGGAACATAAAAAATAATAACGTTTCCAGTTTCATTTCTGTTCCCTGGAAAATACAAAAAGTTCCTGGTTTTCGTTTTCGTTCCTTGAACCGGTTCAAAGCCCTGGTTTACATAATCCATGCCATGGCGGGCATCCAACCATTACACGTTCCTGGAAAGCGTTGTTTGACCGGCGTCTGGCTATCTCATCACATGTTCAGTCTTGGCAGGACATTATCTGGGAATACGCTTTTTTAGGGATATGCGAGTGTTGTCCGACTGCAGAGGTTGGCCAACTCCGGTTTTAGACAGTAAAATGCCACGTTGAGGTGATACCTGTGCACTGCCAGGGTTGTGTAACCTACTACACGTAGGGTGGAGTGCCCTAATGTGGGCCCTTTTTTACAGCTTTCTAATGCGGGACAGTCAGTCGCCTAAGGTGAAACAGTGAAATGTAGTGTTGAACAGTTGAACTTAATGGTAGACACATTGCCATAGTTTGCTTTTACCATAGTTTCACTGACTTTAGTTTAGGGAGGGGCCAAAGCCACTGGATCTTAGGTGTCCCACATTAGGCAGTGGCCCACATTCCAGATTACAGTAATCTGATTACAGTTACTGATTAGTAGTTGAGTCATGGGTTGGTGGCGGCAAGCATTATGGTGGTATCACGCGGTCAGACGAACAGGCAGAGAGCAATATTTACATTACATTGTCCATCTAAAAGTGTTCTATTATTAATTTATCCATGGCAATATGCCATCAGTCACCGGCAGATGGCATCATAACTACGTCTATTGTATTTGCCCCTCTATAATGGACCTGAAGTGGTAAGATATACGACTTAACTTCACCGTACGTGATACCACCAAAATGTCTGCCGACGCCCAGCTGTCACGTCGCATGGAACAGCCCTATTACATTATATAATTTTATTATATCGTTTTCATATAACACTCGTGCGGTGGTGCTACTGAACGCAGGGGGTAGCCCTGCTTGATAGGTTACATGTGCTGATTCTATGTCAATGCCACTTTATAACGTATGTGCTGCTTTTCTTTTTGTGTTGACCTTGTTCATTACGAGTTGATCTTGAGAGAGTTGTTTCATGCCCAATTAAAACTCCATGGGTGTGTACTGCTATCATGTATATGCAATATGGTGAATTAATGCATTGAAATATTAGTTCACAGTTCATTAGTTCATTGCATTAATGATAAATTATACTGCTTACATTGGCAATACTTTTCTTGGCAAAAATGTGCAATGCTTTTTGAGGGTCTGTGAGGGTCTTAATTTGTAATCCTGTACAAAAGGATATGTAAACATATTTTGTTCTGTAAAAGTCCTTAGCAATACTCGAGAAAAATACAGACTTTGGCTGTGTCCAAAATTCCCTTTATGGTGCACTATATGGGGCGCACGTCATTTTGTAGGGGTGTCTGAATACTCCACGTACCCTACATTGTGCACTCAAAGTATCCCAAAATACACAGCGAAAAGTAGTGAGCATCGATGTACCCTAGATCAAGCAATATAAATGGGTGCATTATAAGTGAGTGCACTATATAGGGAGTACGGAATAGATTGATTGATGATTTCGGACACAGCCATTATATTGTGACTTTCACATCCCATGGTGTCTATCTAACATTGAAATCCATGAGAGCCCGAGGTCCTTGACCCACCAGGTCAGGGGCCCACAGGTTTGGGGCTCTGATCTATCTTTCCTCGAATCTTCTGTCCAATCAGACACAACAAGTGCTGTGTCCGTGAATGCCGAGGCCCTATGACCCGTCGGTCAATTATTGACCGGACTCACGTTCCAACTGGCATTTTCCTCGAACGTTAGTAGTGGTTAAGGTCATTTAGGAACTGCGTCCACTCTCTGCCCAACGGCTAGAACACTAGTTCTTCATGTCCCAGAGAAGCATTACGGACGTATTGTCAATTATCATTTTAGTTTTTGTAAACAACCATCATCCTCATCACAATCATTCAAGGCACACTGCCAGGTGGAAGGACGAGAGGAGGCCATGCGAGAGGCCAAGGACGGAGAACATCCATAAAGAGTGAAAACTAATGATCCGCTGTCTCCAATTTCAAAGAGACCACAGTCTTGCAGCCGCCTCCCTCAACATTCTAATACTGACACTGACAAGTGGTGGGAGACGGCATTGCGGTTCTACGATCCCAGCCCACTTATAAATACATATACATTCATGGGGTTGCTGTCTCCAGACATACAACCACAAAACACTGCTTGGCCCCCTCAAGGGTTGCGCTGGCGAGTCCTGAGTAGGCCACAGAAGACGTTCTGGCCTGTACAAAATCACACCATTCCTGGGTATGGCACCATTGTAACAAGGCACTGGTGAGTCTCGGGAGGCCACTGTTTGGCAAGTGGGGGACAGGATTTGCACCATGCAAGAGTAGCGCTCTCATTATGAGGCTGAAATCTTCTGCTTGATTTTTTTTTTTAACGTTTACTGTTTATGTGCAAACATTGCATATTGCTACTCGTCGGATACTGTGCGTGGTCCGTTGGCATCCGATGAAATGACTCCCCAGGAAACATTGGGGAATTTGTCAGTTTTTGCTTTTAAGCTCTCATGCATGGCTGCAGTGTAACTGCTTGTCGGAGCAAAACGCGGGAGTGCAGCACGCCTTCAGCGGCGGATATGGCAGATTCGGTGGGGCGGAGAAGCAGGCACCGGCGCCACTGTCCCTCGCTCGGGCAGCGAGAAGGAAGGCCTGTCTTCCAGCCGCGACTTCCGGAGAGACCAAGAGGCGCATCTGCCCCCTGCGCGCGGCGCAAATGGAATAAGGCATGGGCTGAAGGGTCATGCCGAGCTTGGGAGTGACGGTGGGCACGGCGCCGGGAGGGAAGTGGAGATGGAACCTCTGGAGCATGGTGGTGAAGAACAGGAACATCTCCATGCGGGCCAGCTGCTCTCCAAGACACTGGCGTCGTCCTGGAGAAGAGGAAGTGCAAAACACTTGTTCAACCAGAAGTGTACCTCGTTCTCCTAGCCTGACGAGACAGAACCAATGAATCGTTCATATATCGCACGCCGCTAGATGGTACATTGGGTCTGGGCAAATCAGGCAGATGTCGCCCATTTACGGGCTGACCAATCAAATTATTTTGAATCGAGAAGTCGGAGTTTGGTGTGGGCGACACAAGACATGGGCAAAGTTTTGTATGGGCGACGCGAGACGTGGCGGGAGTTTGATACAGGTGACACAAGACATAGGAAGAGTTTGGTATGGGCGACGCGAGACGTGGGCGGAGTTTGGTTTTCACGCCACGACACTTGTCCCACCTACAGCGCTGTGACTGGATAACACGATTTGTTTGTCACTTTTTTTTACATGTTTTTCGACACTGCTTTTACCAGACCCAATGATCATTCTAATCATGTGCGATGCGTGGCTGATTTGTTGGTCCTGGCTCGCCAGGCTATCATTCCCCTGGTTCTATGTTGCCAGGTCCCAAGTTCCCCGGTTCTCTGTTCCTGGGGCCTATGTTCTGCTGTAAACGCGTTAAAAAAATCATCTGCTGATTGCCAAAGAAACCAAGGTACTTTTTAAAATGGAAAACAATTCTGATTCAAATGTCTTGTCACTTGACACTCATAGCTTGATTAACATGAACATAACACATTGCTGTAAAAACAACCTCACATGGAGGTGAATATAAAACAGTAAAACCCCTCTTACCCAATGAGAACGGCAGGAAAGCTTCCCTCCTCACAAAGTTGCCGTTGGCGTCCAGGAACCTCTGTGGCGAGAAGACACCGGGCTCGTTCCAGTATTTCTCATCAAAGTGCACGGAGTACAGGTTGGTGATGACCAGGGTGCCCTTGGGTATGGTGTAGCCATTGACGTGCGCGTCCTGCGACGTGGCGCGGAAGATGCCCAGCGGCACGATGTTGCAGAACCGCAGCACCTCGTGCAGGACAGCCTCCACGTACGGCATCCGCTGCTTGTCCTCCAGCGTGGGCGCTCTCCCGTTGGTCAGGACGCTGTCGATCTCACGGTGCACCCGCTCTGCGTACACACCACACATACATCAACAGTAAGCTATTTAAAAAAAAAAGAGGACATCCACGCTATGTAGCCAAACCTAAAATCAAATCAAATCAAGAGCAGAACACTAAATGCAGCCATTGGCCCAGAAGAACATGAGACCCCATCTGGGACCCCAGCTGGTATTATTATTGTATGCATGTACTACGTGCCGGCTGATATGATTTGCCAACAGAAAAAAGGGGATGAGCCTAAAGACAGTGGAAGTAGTGGAACAGGGGAATTGAGCCAGAGAGCCTCTAATGCTGCTGCCATGGAGGGACGATGGGTGTCCCACTCTGCCTGTGCCAATTGCTGAATTGTCCTGAAGTATCCTAAATAAACCCTGGTGAATACATCCACACCGTCTGATCATTGGAGAACCTGGTAAGATGACTTTTGATGATTTGGGAAATGATCCAATGTGTATTCGGCAAAGCGTGACTCGTTGGGAAAACATGTTAAGACTAATATCTCACGTTTTTAGCAATGATAGAATGGCGTCACTGAGGTACTAACATAAGGGCACCATAACACATACCTTGTATATTGGGGTACAGCGCCATGTAGAGCATGGCCCAGCGCAGCGTGTTGGTCGTGGTCTCCGTGCCGGCAATGATCAGCTCTCCCACCGAGAAGATGAGGTTGTCCCTGGAGAACGAGGCGCCGGGGTCGCCGGCACACTGCTCCATCTCGTCCAGGTACGCGTCCACGTAGTGACGCGGCGCCTGTGGCACACGGCCCTGGGAGAAGTCCTCGATGAGCCGCTGCAGGAAGACGTAGACCTCGGCGGCGTTGCTGAACAGCTTGCGGTGCTTTCCAAAGGGAAGGTACTCGATGCATGGGAAGGCGTTGTAGAGGAAGGCCCAGCTGCTGACGGCCAACTCCACATTTTCACTGAACAGCTCGATCATGTGGCGGAACTGCATTAGACGGAAACAAAATTATCTCTATTAGCACCTTGCGCGATCTGGAAGCACTGCCTTTCCACAGCCACCAAGGACCAAGCTACAGACAGGGCTGGGAAGGTTATTCATTCTTGGTGGTGGCAGACATTTTGGTGGTATCACGTACGGAGAAGTGGTATACCTTAACACTTCACGTCCATTATATTGGGGCAAATACAATGGACATAGTTAGGCTGGTGATTGACCTGCTTCTACCATAGTGGCCATCGTGGATCCTGAGATCCTCCTGCAAAAACAACACATGGAGAGCCTGCTTTCAGCTACTAAGGCCCTCGACTTTGAAAATGTCTGCCAGAGGTCCTCAGTGCCAGAAAATGTTGATGTTTTTCAAAAGAAGCTCAAGACACATTTCTTTGACCTGGCTTTTAACTAGGATTCACTTTGTACTGTTCCTCGTTTTGTCCTCGTAAAGCACTTTGTATCCACCTGCATGAAAGGAGCAATACATGTGAATGAAGTTTGAGTGTAAATTGCATACAAAATTGAAAGTAAAAGGATTAAAAATTATGTGTGGCACCTGGTGGTCGTTGTAGTGGAACCTCTGCCCAAAGAGGATGAGGTTGGTGACGTTGGAGACTGCGTTGGTCACCAGATGCTTGGGATTGAAGGGTTTTCCTTTGTGCTCGTCGATGGCGTCCGCGAAGAACATGCACTCCTCTGAGATCTTGTGCTCAAACTGCCGCTGGCCGCTGCCGAAGTAACGGAAGGAGTTGCACGCCAGTTTGCGGTGTTCGATCCAGCCCCGGCCGTATTTGTGATTCAGGAGTCCTGCCACCAATACGGGGTCTTTTCATTGACTGTGCAAACTATGGCTGAATGATAAGGATCACAAATCACCGGCGCCCCCCTACCCTCCATTCAGGCCCTTTTCCAGGACAGGGTGAGGAACCAGGCCAGAAACATCATAGCGGACCCCTCCAACCCTGTGCACCACATTTCTCCCCACTCCCCTTGGGAATTCGCTGCAGAGCCCTGTGTACTAAGACCTCTAGACTGAGAAACAGTTTCTCCCCACGCGCAGTGATGCTACTGAATGCAGGGAGTAGCCCTGCTTGATATGTTGACATGTTACATGTGCTGATTCTAGGCCAATGGCACTTTATAACTTATGTGCTGCTTTTCTTTCTTTTAGTGTTGATCTTGTTCATTACCTGTTGATCTTGAGAGTTTTTTTCATGGCCAACTAAAATTCCTGCTGTCATGTATATGCAATATAGAAAATTAAAATGAATCTTGAATAGTTAACTGATAGCAAAGCTACTTCACTGGAAAATCACTTCAGTCAAGAGACAAAGTCTCCCTCAAGCATTATATTTGACTCACAAGTATTAAATTGTCGAATGTCAAATGTAAAAATTGTTTGAGCAAACATTTTGGCCAAACTCCAAATGGCTGAAGGCAGTTAAAATGACGTATTGATTCCATCTGTATGCTGCCGAGTCCTTGGCAAGGTGCCCAGGAAAGCTGTGCTGTGAGGGGGCGGGGTTTCCACAGGGGCCCGTCTTGTGAGAACAGCTGTGATAGGTCGATCCGTGGCCCTGAGCCACAGCTCTGGTTGGTCCGTGCATACGCCGGAGCAACGGACGTAATTGGTTAGCGGCTCGAGCCCAGATGAATAGGTGTGTCTCGAGTCATCACCCAAGGAGGAAAGGCAGATTGAAACATCTCACTCTCTCTCTTTACCTCTCACACTCTCCCCCTCTCTCTCTGTATCACTTTCCATCTCTCTCTTTCCATCTCCCCTCTCTGTATCTCTATCGAACTCTCCCCCTCTCTTCCCCTCTATCTCTCTCTCTCTCTCCATCTCTCTCTCTCTCGTCATCTTTCCATCTCTCCCTCTCCATTTCTCCCTCTCTCCCTCTCCATATATCTCTCCATCTCTATCCCCCCTCTCTGTATCTCTATCCATCTCACTCTCACACTCTTTCCCTTTTGGTTATTATAATTTACATTTGCTAAGAACAGCTCATCGAAGACGCATGCGTAGTCGACAGTACAGAAAATGGCCTCTTTCCACATAGTATTTAAGTCTGCGACGGCAAACCAAGCTGGCAGTACGGCTCAAGTCTCCATCAGTGGAGCACAGATCAATTTTTGGGTGCCGTCGTGAAAACCCGGCATGCTTAACTCATTCAGTGCCAAATACGTTATCATCTTTTTTCTAATTGTGTGCTACAGTTGGCTTTTTTTGCATTTTAGTGTTACCCCCCATGTTCTGGAGACTATTAGTAAAGAATGGAAACAGTTAGAAACAAACATTGATAGAGGGAAGTCTGAAGTTTCCTTTGATATTTTTGCTGTTTACAAGAACACAGAACTTAATTTTCTACGGGTCTTGAGGGGAGGCACTGGGACGGCCCTGGCACTGAATGAGTTTTAGTCCCCAATATATTACAACAGCTCTTAACAGAGTTTAGGAAACTTTAAAAAAGAAAGTGTAAGCCCCATGTCGTGTTTGTTCCTGTACCTCCCATGTTGGTCATCTTCTTGAAGAGCGGCAGAGAGGGGCGGTCAGCGAACACCTCACTCTGATGGTATAGACACTCCCGCACGCAGTCGTAGCCGTTGAGCACCACAGCCAGGATGCCTCCCAGGTCAAGGCTGAAGATCTGAAAGACGAGAAGACAGAATGATTCACTGACAGCCAAGGACTGCCGCCGTCCGTATCGAGAGCTTACTACAAGGGCTGCAAAAAATAGGGCTCTTGCACGATGGCGTCATGGCTTGGCGGTGGCAGACATTATGGTGGTATCATTGCGGTCAGATGAACAGGCAGAGAGCGATATTTGCTTTTTAAATATTATCCATTTAAAAGTGTTTAGCCAATTGCCAGCATATATACTATGTTGTTGTATTTGCCTAAATATAATGGACATGAAGTGGTAAGGTATACAACTTAAGAGTACTTATATGTACAATTCGCTGTACGTCACGGGTTATAATGTGAATGACTTTGCAACTGTGATTGGTCTGTGAAATAAAAAATTGTTCACAAAAAAATATTATCAGTCAATAATGTGAAAAATTGGTTATGAAAAATATTGAAGAAATTAAACACAGGGTGGATTGCCCTAATTTGTGGCACATACGCTCCAGTGTCTCTGGCTCCTCCCTAAACTAATGAATGTAATTGAAACTATGGTAAAAGAAAATGATGGTAATGTGTCAGGTTCAACTGTCCCAACACTACATTTCACTGTCCCGCATTAGGGAGTTGCAAAAAATGTCCCTCTTTAAGGCAAAAACCTTGTATGGCACTGTTATATTGAAAAGCACCACTGGTAAACCATACAGTGTAAACTAATACAGTGGCACCGTCTCGCAGTGCGTAAAGTTTGCAAGTGTCCTCCACCCACCTGTCCGTGAACTTGACTCTGCCTGCGGAGGAAGACGTGCGGTTCGGTGGCCAGAGACATCATGCTTCCGATGATGGGCAGGGGAGACGGGCCGGGAGGGAAGCCCGGGGGCCGCCTCTGCTTGAGCAGCTGGCGGACCAGCAGCAGCAGGACCAGCAGCGCAGCGAGCGCGCAGGACGCCGTGCACCGCGACGCCCAGCGGCTGTGCCACAGCTGCAGCATCACGGACATAGCGGAGCTCGTTTGGGTGTGCATTTAAAACATGAAACGAGTATTTCACCTCCGGCTTAAGGTTCGCTCCGCAGCTGTCCTGCTGTCAGCCCGTTCCAGTCCACCGCCTGCGGCTTCTGCGCTCAGCTGTGCGCGCCGGCGCGCCTCCTCCCCTCTCCTCTCCAGCCAAATCGTGCAGGGAACTGAACTTTGGTCCAGTGAGAACGGGCCGTCAACGCCCCCCCCCC
>OMKY01143707.1:0-19485 GCA_900302395.1 Bregmaceros cantori
GACTGTCCCCCTGTACATAGACCCTAGTTCCCTTGTTACTATGTGCCTTGTATATAGACTGTCCCCCTGTACATAGACCCTAGTTCCCTTGTTACAATGTGCCTTGTATATAGACTGTCCCCGAGTACATAGACCCTAGTTCCCTTGTTACAATGTGCCTTGTATAGACTGTCCCCCTGTACATAGACCCTAGTTCCCTTGTTACAATGTGCCTTGTATAGACTGTCCCCCTGTACATAGACCCTAGTTCCCTTGTTACAATGTGCCTTGTATATAGACTGTCCCCCTGTACATAGACCCTAGTTCCCTTGTTACAATGTGCCTTGTATTATAGACTGTCCCCCTGTACATAGACCCTAGTTCCCTTGTTACAATGTGCCTTGTATATAGACGGTCCCCCTGTACATAGACCCTAGTTCCCTTGTTACAATGTGCCTTGTATATAGACTGTCCCCCTGTACATAGACCCTTGTTCCCTTGTTACAATGTGCCTTGTATTATAGACTGTCCCCCTGTACATAGACCCTAATTCCCTTGTTACATGTTGTTGCACTGTGCCTATACCGGTCCGGTTGTCTAGTACCTATACCGGTCTGTGATGTTGTATCACTGACAATGGCAATACACTTCATTCTGATTCCAATGCGACCAGCAAACTGTGCGTGGGTGCATCCTCCCTATTTGCGTGCGGGTTTCCCCCTTGCAGAACGTGCTGCTGCCTCTCAAAACTCCAAAAGGAAACAAGAGAACTGTCTGCACAGAGCCACGGTGGAACACGGACTTCGTGACCTTGCAGTGACACAAAGAGGCCATTGAGAAGAGAAGGGGGGGGGGGGAGGAGGAAAAAAATAAGGAACTGAAGCAGTGTTATCACTAGACAGCATTTTGCACGATTACTCCCTCCTACCCACCCACCCTCGTTCACTTTATCCACAAACCAGCACAAACTGTCACCCCACCTCCCACACACACAGTCCCCCTGCCGCCACTCTCCTACCCAGAGTAATACGCACGTCCGTGCCAACCAATGAGAATTGATGATCCCACCCAGCCCCAACGTCAGCCCGTGTGGTCATTGGCAAGTTGTTTTTGGACCGATGACGACCGCCGACAAAAATACGAAAGTGGTGCCGCCTACTACCGCACACACCGCTGTGCTGCTGTGGGCTACTTCAAGCGTTCGATAACGCGCGTGCATGCGAACAGGTGTGTGTATGTGTGTGTCCGGATGTCTGCACGTTTTTCCATCTCCATATGTATATACACATGCAGCGTGCACACAGAGCCAACCGCAGGAGTGGGAGATAATGTCTCTCATCTGATGCATGTGACATCAATGGGGAAACTGGTGCCTGATTATTACCATATGGAGTTAGCACCACTGTGTGTGTGTACATTTCAGGGTTTTGTACACTTTTTTTCACAGGCCGTTTTCCATGCCTTTCCAGGCTTTTTTCCACAAACGCCATGTCAAAAAGAAAAAAAAATCTATAAAACCACCAGTTTCTGATTTGATTACGATTTTTGAGAAAAAAAAAAGATCAAGATAATTCTAGTACTCAATAAGAAAATTTAAAAAAATAGAATTAAGTACAGACATCTAACTTTTGGGCATGCCATTCATTCTTTCATAAATATATAGTTTTATGAAATGTATTAACTATATCTAAGAAAATAAGAAAGGAGTACATAAGAGGAACATGGAAAGTGATAGAAGTTTCTACGAAGATCCAAGAGACTTATAGACTCAGAAGAGCCAAATTTAAAAACTATGTACATGTTTTGACATTTTCCAATTAGACTGAAGCCAATTTAAAAGATGCAGTCATTAGATTCGACTGCAAATCTAGACAATTGTCTTGTATGACAAATATATACTATACTGTATGTCAGGGCTAGTCAAATGGCAGCCTGCGGACCAAATTCGGCCCGCCAATCAAGTTTTTGTGGCCCATGGAAGAATTGGACTGGACATTTGTTGTTGAGGCTAACTGAGATTTTGTTCTTATCTCAACAGACGCACTATAAATGTGCTGTATTTTAAGTAAGCTGCTGCAGTTTATCACTATTTGTGTGTTGTTGTTTCAGATGTTGCTTTTTACAAACAAGAAAGCACCATTGTTACATAGAATTGAAGCCCTTTTAATTGGAAGTATGCTACTTTAAAAGTTATGAAAGTGTGGTTTCGCGTCGTGTCAAGTTGTACAAATAAGCTGGAGGTTACTGAAGGGGGAGTGGCGCAGTCCAGCATCTGCTCCGGCCCCTGGCCCTCTGAGCAAAGTAGTTGAATAGCCATGTAATGTGATGGTTCAACACAATAACTTTTGAACGGATGCATGGATTTGTCCCAGATTCGGTGTGTTAATGATCTAGGGTAGGTTCATGAACTGATTCGATTTAAAATGGCTGAATTCAAGATGGCCGAATTTTTGTGGTTGGATTTGACCTATTTTTTTTTTTAGCTTTGTTTTAATATGTACAACAGTTATCCATCCATTTTATTTAATTTATTATTTATTCAATTAGGTAATTAATTAATTCTAACAACCACCAGTGGCAGGTCAGGCTGATGCAATAATTTCACAGAATGAAATGATTGTAAAGTTTTCTGTCCGTTTGCACAGTGTACGTTTGTAGATGTGTGGTTGTGCTAGTACGTGTCTAAATGTGTGTGTGTGTGTGTGTCTCTGGGGACATCATTTGAACACACTTGTACAGTGGGGTTAGCACTAGTGTGTATGGGAATCCCCTCAGCAATTTCTGCTTGAGCTGCATTTTCCCTCAACAGCGAGAGAAGCATTTCTCTCCCTCTCCCAACATCAGCACACAGCAGTTTGAAGAAAGACAGAGCCAGTAAATGGCATGAAACAGTGTGGAGGAAGTCACTAAACACTGTTACAAAGCGATCCATTAAGCCTTTCAAGTGAGGGTTGTCACACCGCTTGTTCGCTACATCTTTAGCTTCTTCCCATCTGCAGTACTGCTATTGAACTCGAGTAAGAGCACCATCACTCACAGGTCGTGCGAACTGTGAGAGTGAATTAACTACCAAGCATTGGCTCCATCTAGGGCTGTGCAAAAAAATCGATTTGAAATCGAAATCGTATTATTTTGTTCAGAGGACCTTTGAAAAAGTGAAATCGTCAAATCGAATTTCCTTTTCAACATTGATAATAGTGATTTTACTGGTCTGTTTTCAAGTTATATGGGTAAATAAAATGTATATAAATTGATAATTGTATTAATCCTAAGCCGAAGGGTGTGGTGTCTCTACTTAACTCCAAAAATTGACACCATTTGCAGTTTGAAATATAAGTTTGAAATATGAAACTTCTAGTTTTGATATATTTTGGCCTTTTTTTTAAGAAATCGGAAACAAATCGAAAATCGAGATTTCAAAGACACAAATCGGGATTTTATTTTTTGGCAAAATCGTACAGCCCTAGCTCCATGTCACGTTTATTAGGTGATAAGGCTTACTAGTACTCCGAGTATGTTTACTAGGCGATAAGGCTTAGACTAGTAGTACTCTATGAAGATGTGCGAACGATGTATGAACACTGACCAGAGCATACCATTGTTCTTTTGTTAATATTACTATATTATGCTCTTAGTATTACATTCTCACTACTACCATTATTATGTTTATGCTGTTGTTTTCTTTCTTGTTTCCATTGCTGTGTTCTGTACTATTACTTGCTGTACCAGGTTCAACATATGACTGCACTTTATTGCCAAATCGTGCATTTGGCAATAAAGTGATTCTGATCCTTGAAAAGAGTGCGATCCAGATGGCTCACAAAATTTTGTCACATTCTGCACACCGAATATGAGCTCAGTCAAATTAAATCGTCATTTAATAATAATTCAAATATTATTGTTATCTAATTATTTATCTATTAGTTAATTGTCATGTGCAATCTTTGAATGTCGTGCCTTTCCTTCGTACGTGCACTCACTCTACGCGCAGCAGTACTTCGTTAAATTGTTAGCATGGCTTAGCCCAGCGGAACAAAAGCGGGATAAAGGGGGTCTGACGTTGTTTACATTTATTTGTTGTCCATTTATAGTCTGTCATTTGTCTACTAGTCATTCTGGAAGTAATCCAAAAGTAATCTGGTATGTTACTTTTAAAATTGGGATTACATTACTGATTACAATTTTCAATGAGTAACTTGTAAGGAAAGTTACTTTTAAAAAGGAACCTTCTCAACCCTGCTCATTACCCATCTACTTGCCTGCTGTATTACTACCATTCCTACTGAGTGCTGAATGAAAAGAATTTCCCAACTGGGATCAATAAAGTATTCTGATCCTGGAGTGCGCGGTGCGCGTCCCCCAGGCCACAGGCCGAGCAGCGCCGCGGGTTCACATACCCTCTCTGGCTTTTCTGCAATGTCTCCCCTCGACTTCATCCCAGTTTCTTATTTAATCCTGTCACTGTCTCACTCAATAAAGAATGAGAAAAGGTGCTTGCACCCAAAAAAATAACGTATTAAAAGAAAAAAAAAAGTATTCCGTTTCTGATGAAGGCAGGAAGTCATTTGCTGAAACTGTTAGAGCATCTCCTCCCTATATTCCGGCCTTCATAAAAGAACAAATATCTCAATATATCAATTGAACAATACTGAGGACTGTGACACGGAACCACCTGTTCCGTTCCACAGTCAGTACGGAGTATTTCAAACAATGCTTGGAGCGGTTGCGTACTCGGCACAGTGGCACGCTGTCAACTCATTGTTTTTTTGCGTGAGAAACTTACGATGGGGGAGCACGCCGTGCATTTGTCAAACGCCAAACTGGCGGGCAGGACGTTGTCGAACCGGGACAGGAAGCCACGGATCTGTGCAGGTGACAAAAAAAAGAGAAATTGAACATAAAACATAACACTTGAAGCAAATACATCGACAAACTGCGCACCACCTTTTCTTCCTCCTTCCCTCAGGAAGGCGCTACAGAGCCCTGCGTACAAAGACTCTGGACTGAGAACCAGTTTCTGCCACTTTAGAACTCATGGACTGCTTTTCTTTTTTGTGTTGACCTTGTTCAATACCTTTAATACATTGATCTTGAGAATTGTTTCTTGCCCAACTAAAATTCCATGCGTGTACTACTGTCATGTGTATGTAATGTGGAGAATTAAAATTAATCGTGAAGTGCAACAATGAAATGTTGCATGAGCACGGTGCAGTGGTTAGCAGTTAGCACTACTGCCGAAGGCAAAAAGGCCCTGGGTTCGAATCCCATCTTGCTCAGGTCCTTTCAGTGTGAGGTTTACTTGTTCTCCCCGTGTCAGAGTGGGTTTCCTTCAGGTACTTCAGTTTCCCCCACCAGTCAGTACCCCTGGCCAAGTAACTGGCTCAGAATCTGGAGTTGGCCCCCGGGAGGCAGGAGCTGCACTGTGGCTGCTAGTGTTGCAACTAAAGATTCTTATAATAAATCGATTAGTTTCCAAGTATTTAAACAATTAAGCAGTTAGACATTTTCCTTTAGAAATGCAAAATATTCCCAGCGACACAGAAATTAATCTTGTCAAAATGTAGTCAATTTTGTTTCACGTTAGCAAACAAATGTACAACAACTAAGTTAACTATTCTGACACAAACTCATGAATATGCTAATATTCCGATGGTTTCCTCCATATTCATGTTTCTTTATCAGTAACATTACTTTCGCATTTTCATACATTATCATCAAATTAGTGTAGACCAATAGTTGGTGGTGTTAGCAAAAAAACTGCTGAAAATAACTAAACAGCGCAAAATCCCTAGAACTCAGTGCCAGGATAGTGAGTCTTTGTTGTCGTTTAAAATGAACTCTGGTGCCGTCGAGGATTAAACATTTACAAGACGGAACATACTTGAAATGTTGTAGGGGGAACCACGGCGATGAGGGACTTTTAAAGTTTCTATCTGGCGCCCTCTAACGTTGAAACACCGGCTACACATGAGGATTTAGTGACTGAAACGAAACAGAAATTGGTCATATATGTAGGCCCATCGCGACCTGGAAAAATTACCTAGATTTCTAACTTCAGTGAAAAGTAAAATACACTCGTACTAAAACAAATTGACTAAGATTACAAAGTACTGATTTGAAATATTTGAATCAACATAAAAAGTACAGTCTCTGAAATACACAGTAAAAACTACTAACATGTCTGTCAGAAAATAATTTCTTAGCTTGTTGTGTTAGTGTAGGGATACATATTGTACAAAATGTCACATGCAGTGGTCTTTACATTGTTGAATTACCCAATGTTATGTTCATGTAGATTGGAGTCGTTGTGCATATTTTTATATAATGAGTATATTTTTGAAATAATAAGTACCAAGTCTGTTTACAAAAAGTACAGAGTAGAAAATACTGATAATTGAAAATAGTATAAGTAAACAGTAATCAGAGAAATACAACGGACTTCTAAAAGTAAAAGTACTAGATTCATTCACACTTTCAGTTCTGACATTTTCACACATTCACATTTGATCAAATATTCTGTACCAAGTATCGTATTTTCATGGCTAAGAGCTGCAACTCTTTCCCTCACTTTGAACTATGCGGCTTGTGAGGCAGAGCGGCTATTCTGTTTTTTTTTTCCACCGTCGCGTTGGTATACAATTTTAAAAATGCAGCCGAGTCACATTTGAAAGCCGCCCCGATCCTATCAAAGACGGCACGCGGGACACCCGCCTAGTTTGTATCAGTGCATGCACAGGTAATAGCTCCGTAGTAGGCGTGTTGGAAGTTTCCGCTGGTCAGCACAGATTTTTACGACATTTGTTTATTTTTTCACAAATCCCTCATGGACCATAATGGAAAACAACGATTTCAGATGATGCCGCATTTAAGTTAAAGGCCATCGATCTGGCAGTGAAGAGCAAAGAACGAATAGAGTCGCTTCACGTAGCATGGACATCTACGTCACCCGAGGTGAACATTAGCGCGCAGAGAGCCGGGTTGAAGATTAGCGCGCAGAGGGCCACGACAGAGTACAACACTGAACGTGCCACATAACTGGTATGTTTTCATATAGCTTTTTAACTATTTTATTGTTTCTATGATTTTGTTAGTGTTCCACTGTTTGCCTATGTTGGCTGCATGAAGGGATCGGGTGGCACATTTCAACTTCGTTGTTGTGGTTGTATGACTGTGACAATAAATATTCTATCTATCTTTTCAGTGACGAGGAGTAAAGCTGTTAATAATAACAGTTCTGTTTTGTTTTGCCATTGTCATGACAAGCAACGTTTTCAGGCTTTGCTCGAGAGACTGATCAGCTCAGTTCTGTTCAGTTAAAATAAATATTAATTTCAGTTGATGGCCGCGGCTTTTAGGCCCTAACGCCCATTTAGAAATTATGGTGGTAACTTGCGTTGCGCTATTCCACACCCACATTTTCTAATGTGGATCTGTGCCCCACAAACGCATGATTCAATAATCTGCGGAACCCGTTCCATTTACTCATTTTTGGCCAACTTACCAGTGAACGCAGTCATCCCATTGGTCCATGCGACCACACCACGTGAATTAAGTTGTATTTTTAAAATGTCAGCCCACTGCATTTAGCGTGTAAACTCGTCCACAGACATTCATTATTGTAGTCATGAAGTAACCACATGTGTGGGTGGGTGTGCATTCTCACCTGATGTGGCACCAGGCCTAAAGATGTAGGAGGTTCATTCATTCTGTCATCACTGTTACTGGCTACTGCGTAGCCACTGCATGGGAAAAAAAACAGACATGGTGAGTTTGTTTACATTAAATAATACAATCGATTAACCAATCAAAATCAATTAACATCAACAACAAATAATCAAAACCAGTAGTTATTTCTTCAACTAGGCCGAGATTGAGATTGATTGAAAATCTCAATCTCCTCTTTTTTCCAGTCTTCCGTTAAAGGAGTTCTGTTAACCAATTAAAACATAACACTAACAACAACTCATCAAAAACTTGGTATTTTTTTAAACTAGGCAGAGATCGAGATTGATTGAAAATCTCGATCTCCTCTTTCTTATCTTTCCTCTCTCTTCTTTCCAGTCTTCCAACTAAAGGCGTTCTGTAACCAATCCCAATTACTGTCCTGAACTGGGCAATGAAGGTTGAACAGTACTAAGGTGAACAGCTGATATATTTCTTAAAATCTAAAAACAAAATCACTTTTGTGAAGCGCCTTGAGGCAGCCTAGGCTGCGATTTTGGCGCTATATAAAAATCTGTTGAGTTGAGTACAAATACAAATTTAGAAATATGGCAGTTATCATTACCATTTCAAAACCAGAACTAGGAGTATGCAGTACGGCTGCTAAAAAGGTATATCCCCGGAAGGTGGCAAAAGCAACAATAAACTGATATCATAGTAATGTTTATATTGTGCTTTTAGGTTAAATGCAATGAAGTCTGCACGTGACATTTCACAGTAATCAGCGGACTAGGAACAGTGCATCCGGATATGAAGACCCACAGGAAATGTGACAATGTCACGGTCAATAGGGCTGTTGCGCGGTGACATTCGTCATGGCTTGGCGGCGGCAGACATTCTGGTGGTATCATCCATATACTTCAACGAACGTGATGCCAGCAAAATGTCTGCCGCTGCCAAGCCGTGGCGTCATGTGCACCGTCCTATCGTAAATGAGCAAAATGGTTATACTTGGGTTGAGAATTGGCCCTGTATGAACGAGTTGAACTATGATGATGAACGAGTTGATTCACCCTTCATGATGTTGTAGAATGGATACCATCATCTCCACAGCCAGTGAGCCTGCGATGGTGGCCAGGCCCGGACGACTTACAGTGCATTGCTGGTCAAGGGTCCGGTCCCTGGTCGACTAGTGTCACAAAGACACACACAATGAATGAATGAATGAAATGTATTTAACAACAGACAGTACAGAGCCATTAGTCATTTCAGCAATGTTTTGGTGGACACTGTTGACTACAGTGTTGACTACAAACCAATATTTTTTCCCAAATCGGTTCGTTCTGAACAGAAACAGAATTATAATATTTCCGGTTAGGAGTTCCACCAATAAATTGGCATTCCCGAACCGATTAGAACAAAAAAAATATTGTTCCAGGAATGGTTAATTCCATTCCTGTCAGAAGTTTAATGCTATATAATATATGTCTGTGCGAGACCACAACGACTCGCTTCAGAGACCTGCTGCTGCCCGCTGGTAGTGCTCTACAGCCAAGGTTTTGTTGTGAGTCGGCGTGTATGTGTTTGATATGTGCGTCTGTGTGTAAGCGCATATCGCCACTTGCCAGTTCGTGATCCCATGGCTCCGTTTCAGTGGCGCATTGAAAATAATGTGGGGACTGGACTCAAAAAAACGGACCCGCGCAGGACTCGGACGCCCCCTCCGTGCGGGGCACTCGGCGGCACGGAGGGGCCCGGATGCTGGGAAGGGGCACGGCAGTGTCTGAGTCCTGCACAGGTCCTTTTTTTTGCTGTTGGAGCCACCTACGGGGCAGACTGCACCGCGTTTCAACGAAAACTTAGGAATTAAATGAAACCCGTATTAACTGGTTACCATTATTTTTGTTAGTGTTCCGGTTCCAGAACATAAAAAATAATAACGTTTCCGGTTTCGTTTCTGTTCCCTAGAGAATACAAAAAGTACCCTGGTTACAACTAATTAAAACAGGTTAAAATTTTATACGTTAACTTGTGTGCGATACTCACATCCCCAGGTGCAACGACATCGTTGCAGAAGTAGCAGCCTAGCCTGTGGCCAGGGATGTTAGAGAACAGGGAGGATGCTGGAGCTGGCGGACCGGACGCAGACGAAGCAGACGAAGACGGAGTGGGAGGAGAATCTACTTCCGCTGCATCCGACGCAGGCTTTTTCAAGCCGTGTCGCATCACTACATAGGTGTCGAAGCCCAGTGCAGCGTTTATCACAAGCTGCAGCAGAATACAGACAACCAATTAGCAATTCACACTTACTTCATCAGATTTCTCATTCATGTTTTGTTGCTTTTCTTTTTATTGTTGTGCAGTCTGCATTGCACAATTTATAATTTCAGCATTACTCATTTTATTTTACTGTCATCTTTTATCGCTGAACAAGGTCTGTATTGGGCTATATGTTGTACATCAGATGTCTCAAGAACAAAAAACAAAAAAAACAGTATATTTGATTGATTGAAGCGTGATGATTGAAGTGATTTTTGATGTTTTCAAAGATAGTTGAGATGATGAGTCACTGTGGTTTTGCTGATTGTGTTGTAAATTATAATTGGATATTTGGGTGTATTTAGACAAATTGAAATTCAAGAAATTATATACTTTTATAAGTATAAATTATATTCATCATATGCATGAGAGTGACATCTCTGTACTTCATTCCCAAAAGAGACAGTGTGTATTCTTCTTCAAAAATCAGAGTCGAGATTTTGGAGATAAAAATTGGAATTTCATATTCAAGCAAAAATCGTACAGCCGAAGTTGAAGCTATTCATTATTTTAATAATCAAGGAGCTTTCATTGAAATGTTTGCAACGACATCAAAGACAGATTTCATTTAAATAAGTAGTTTACTGAAGACCCGCTGAAACGAATAACAATGGATTATTTGTAGAAATAAAAACTTAAAATTATGCACATCCTCATTAGGTTAATAAGCATTCCAATTTCGAACGAGAGATAAGATTAATACTTTAATTAGCACTAAAAATATTTGATTAAATAACCATTATCCCTGTTAATACCCTTCTCTTGCTGGCGGCCACCACGGTGGGCAGCCAGCGACTCTCCCTGGTGTCCATGAGAAGAAAGACCACGTCATGCTCCTCCACCAGCTCCTCAAGGCGCTCCACATCTCTCCGGGCCTGAGCCAGAGTGGCCTCAGAGAAGTTGACAGGGTGGCCTGGCATGGGGATGCTCATGTTGAAACCTTGGGCCCTCTGTTATGGGTTCATGGGGGACCAAAAATCATAGGTTAGCTTTCAACGATTACAATTTTATGGCTATAACCCATGTTGACTATAACCCATGTTATAGTCAACATGGTGGCGCAGTGGTTAGCATTGCTGCCTCACAGCTAGAAGATCCTAGGCTCGAATCCCAACCAGGACAGGTCCTTTCTGTGTGGAGTTTACATGTTCTCCCCGTGCCTGCGTGGGTTTCCTTTGGGCACTCCGTTTCATAAACAGGTTCTAGTTAATCTGCTCCAGTCAGTGCCCCTGGCCAAGGCAGTGGCGCACAATCTGGAGTTGGCCCCCGGGCCCTGCGGACATAGCTGCCCACCGCTCCTCAGGGATGGGTTAAATGCGGAGGAAGAATTTCACTGTACATGTATGTATGCATGTATGAATAAATAAAGTATCTTAATCAGGGCTCGAAAACGAATTACTTTTAAAACGTTCCGTTCCGAACAGTTCAGACAGGCCTATGTTTAACGTTTTTGTTCTCGGAACTATTCCGCCACCAAAATATCGGTCCTGAACACAAAAATTCTGTTCGTTCTTCAAGTTCCTTATATTGTGCAATGTTGAATTTAGATATAGTTTATACAGAATATATTTGGTGGACTTCAGTGTAACTGTATTAACATGAAAACTGTGATTAAAACGCCATTAGATTCACTTCCTCATCTGTCCACAAGATGGAGCCCCAGATACATGGGGCTTGATGACTGACAGTGAAAGTGGACGGAAATAGTCTCCCAGACATGGGATATGTTAAAATATATAGAGAACGAAAAAAAAAAGTTTTTAACTGGTTTTGTGGATTTCATAATGTTCCGTTTCTGTTCCGAAACAGTTGAAGAAATCTTTTTTCGTTTCCGTTTCCGCTCCTCGTAAAATTCTGCAAAATTCTGTTCGTTTCCGGTTTTCATTTTCGTTCCTTAAACCGGTTCAGAGCCCTGATCTTAATGTTACATTGCTGAGGAGCTGTTCCTAGCTCAACCATCTGAGAACCTATGCCTTTGCGCATGTCCTAGCCTGGCAAGCCAGAACCAACAAATCGCCCATGTATCGCTTGCGACGGGACAGTCCGCTGGGTCTGGACCAACCATGCAGACATGTTAGATAGTCGCCCAAATTCGGGCGGACCAATCAGCTCCCAGTTAAGGTGGGCCTTGTTCAAATTGAGTAGGCCTCCATGCATTGCATCATACCTACTATGCTGTGATTTGATAACTTCATTTTTTTTTCCAGCCCATTCAGGCTGTTTTTTCCAAGCTTTATTTATTAGGGTTAGCGGAAACAGGTGAAGATGGGGGGGCAGACATGCAGGAAATACGTTGGTGGCGAGATTCGAACCACCGACTCACCGCGCCATAGAGGCACATGCGTGCTTTCCAGTGCTCTGCCTAACCGACTGAGCTACTGGGCAGCACTTGATAACTTCATTTGATTTGACACTTTTATCAAGCCTGCTTAATCCAGACCAAATGACCGTTCTAGTAGACAATTCACTTGTTCTGGCTTGCCAGGCTACACCTATCTAGTCCTCCAAACTCACCACACCAGGGAAGATTTTGACCAGGTGCTGTGCTGCTGCTGTAGCTTTCTCCTTGCCACCGTCTAAGCAATCCTCAAACTCGTACAGAGGTTGGCGGACTGGGTTGGAGTAGGAGATCTTGGCGTTGTCTACAAACGTGATGTGCCGCACGCCCCATGCCTGGGAAACACAAAATGATCAGTGGAGGACAAGGAATGCCATCTCAAATGCGGACCCTGGATGACACCGAATAAGTAATTTTAACTTCCATTCGCCTTGAGTACTTAGAATTATATAATGCAGAAATGCTCAAGAAAATGTGGACCCCTGGTCCACTAGCCTGGCAAGCCAGAACCGCATCGTCCATGCAACGCACATCGCTAGGAGCTTGCTTTGGGTCTGGTAAAACGAGGGACGGAAAACGTTAAAACAAAAACGTGTCAATCAAATCATGCTATCCAGTCACAGCACAGTAGGTGGACAAGTGGCGTGGAGGCGTGACAACCAAACTCCGCCCACGTCTCGCGTAGCCCCTGCAAACTCCGCCCATGTCTTGCGTAGCCCATGCAATCTCCGCCCACGTCTTGCGTAGCCCGTACAAACTCCCCCCACGTCCGTGCTGATTGGTCGATTGATTTCGTACCGACGGCCAGCCTGATTTTTCCAGACCCCAATGCAAGCGTCTAGCGATGTGCGATGCGTTGGTTCTGGCTCGCCAGGCTACTGGTCCACAAATGATGGATGGAATATGAATGTGCCGTAATGGCAGCACAACAGGTGTCAGACTGTGAACGACTGAGGGACAACCAGTGGACAGGAGAGAGATGAACCTTCATGTTTGTTGGCATGAACACGTATTAATATTACAGTACAGATGATAAAAATGCTGTACATACGTATATTGCAGACACTATACAGTGTGTACATGTTAGGTAATGTATAAAGGAGTGATATTATTTTTCCATCTATTGACCGTTTGCTGTTTATTATATGTTTGTTATATGAATGCTTTGGCAATATATGATGCGCATTACCATGTCAATAAAGATATATTCGATTGATAGATTGACGGATTGATCACTTGTATCGTACCATGAGAGTGCGAGCCACATTGCAACCCAGCGTGCCAGCTCCCAGCAACAGACACTTGGTGTTGACCACCTTGTCCAGGTCTAAAGAGGGCACCAGGCGCCATCTCATCAGTTTCAGGTTGAGATCCACAGAGGATTCAGCCAACCTGTTGTAGAAGACACATGATGGGAATGATAGGAGACTGGAAGCATCATGTTATATAAAATGATATACCTTTGGCAGTTGGATATGACTGCATATACCTAGTTTAAATACATTTCAGATAGCTATAGAAGATTAAAAATGCCTTCACGTTGGAGTGGAGAACAGAACAAACATAACAATATTTCCATCTTATAGGCTGAAATGGCACATACGGAGCAATTAAGGCAAGCCAGAACAAATGAATCGTACACGCATCGCGCGCGACTAGAACGATCATTTGGCCTGGATTAAGAAGGAAAAAAGTGTCAATCATATGAAGCTACCAAATCACAACGCAGTAGGTGTGACAGGTGGCAGGGAGGCCCATGCCTTGAAAAAGCCGATTGGACCGTCCAAATTATTATAAATTTAATAACTTTAAACTCGTCTGCCTGGTTGGTCCAGAACCATCGGACGGTCTAATTGCGTGCGATGCATGGACGATTCGTTGGTTCTGGCTTGCCAGGCTACTTAAAAACACACACACAGACACACAAAAGGTTTAGAGTCAATTCGTCCTACCTCCATGTCGTACGAGGACATGGGTGCAAAGTCGGCAAACTTCGTCACGTCAGCGCACTGCCATGTCATCTTCGTGCACACACCTAGCACTACATTTAATTCATAATTAATTTGTTTAATTAATAATTACAACATTCAACAAATATGGGGGGGGTGCGCGGTGGCCGAGCGGTTAGAGAGCGCGCCGTCTAGACTCTGGGGGACGCAGGTTCAAATCCCCTGTCCGGCTTTTCTGCAATGTCTCCCCCCGACTCTTCTTCCCAGTTTCCAATTTTATCCTGTCGCTATCTCTCTCAATAAAGAATAAAGAAATTTTACTTGGCATCTTTAAATAAATTGATTCGGGATGTTTCAATCGATTAATCGATTCGGTCGAATCACGCTTAATCTAAGAATCGGAAATTTCCCCCACCTCTAGAGCGCGAAGACGACATGGCAGTGTACCGACCTCGGAGTTTGCCAACTTTGCACCTGTGTACTCTGACGACATGTGGGTAGAACGAGTTGAACCATTCCCCTCTCAATAGAAAAAGATGCCATCAAATCAGTTGTGAGTTGAGGACATACTTTTTGGGGTCCATGCGGTCACTGAGGTTGAGCATGCGGGGACCCATGGCTCCCTTGGAGTTCTTCTCCCAGCCCACTCGTTTAGGGCACGCTGTGGGTTGGAGGACGGTTTCATTCACAGGGACTTCACCAACATTCAAAAGCTGTTGACAATGTTAGGGCTGAGGTAGCCTGGCAGGCCAGAACAAATTAATCGTCCAAGCATCGCACGTGACTAGAACAATCATTTGTTCTGGAAGCAGGCTTAAAAAAAGTGGAGGCACTTGGCATGCAGTGGGCGTGACAAGTGGCTATCCAAGACAGACAAATTAGAAAGTGATCTAATTTGTCCGTCTGGTGGACCGTCTAATCGCGTGCGATGCGTGGACGATTAGTTGGTTCTGGCTTGCCAGAGTTGACGAGTTACAGTGAAATAGCACTTTCATGAAGAGATATGATTATTTGAGATGATTTGTGGCTAAAATATTATTTGAGCTTGAGTCAAGTCCCAAGTCAACTCCAAATCAAGTCATCATTAACATGCTGTAATTTTAGCTCCAGAATCTGATTTTAATAAAGTAGCAAAAAAATCAAATGATGGTATTATAAAAGCCAAACTATTGCTTGCTTTTGACTTTGGCTAAAATTACAGCATGTTAATGGGACTTGACTTAACTTGCCCAAGAAGGACTTGAGACTTGGGACTTGAAAGAGGGACTTGGTCATATCTCTGGTGTCCAGTATATCTTAATAAATGAACCCAGTCTAGACATATTCCTGTGTCAAAACTGTGTCATTTCCTCTAGGTAAGCACATTATCCGAGCTGCCATTACACTTTTGAATTAATAGATGGATTTGTCCCAGATTCAGTGCGTCAATGCTATAAGTTAGGTTCATGAACTGATTCCATTTTGGAGACCAACACTATATAACTTCTGAACGGGTGGATGGATTTGGCCCAATTGTTTAAAGCCTGATATAGATATGGAGCTTAATGCACCTGAATTCTGCAGCAGCGCCGGCAGTTTGAGATGCAGGACAATACTATGTTGGATGGACCGGATACCCTGCTGTGTTCTGTCCCTGAAGCATAGAACTTCCAGAGTGTCCACTTTGGTCGCCCTGAAAAAGTCAGGATGAGTGAAATTAGTTTAGGTGTGAAGTAATGATACAATATGATGATATTGGTAAAAAACGTGCATCTCTAGTCGTCATACATTACCAATGATAAGACAACAAGATCAGCAGGTTCCGCAGAGGCCAGCCTGGGTTCTGGGGCAGTGTGCAGGGGTCATAGAAGCCAACTGTAACCTGGAACACAAGTCCAAGTCCAAGATGTCTTATAATATACCAGATTCTTTGTGCTATAAGCCACATTTTCCCCCTCGGCTATCCCGTTTTGTTTTTTTTCACCGGCGCGTTTTCATAAAATACAATGTAAAAAGCCAGCGAAAGTCATATGTGAAAGCCGCCCTTCTCCTATCAAAGATGGCGTGTGCAAAGCCCGCCTAACTGTATCTCACATGACACATAGGCGCTGTGGCTTTACTGTGACGTAATAGCTCCGGAAGTGCCTGTAAACACTTTGCTGTGAATGAGACTTGGATGACGAATGGCAATAAACGGTTCACAGACACTCATTTTCTGACGTCTGTCAGTGGATCCTAACCATGTGGAAGAGCCTAAAGTAATCCAACATCACCAATGGGTGGACTTGCGTGAGGGAACGTGAGCGTCAGGGCTTGAAAACAAAATTATTTTTGAAACGTTCCGTTCTGAACGGTTCAGGCAGGTCTCAGTTTAACATTTTCGTTCTCGGAACCGTTTCCGCCACCAAAATATCGGTCCTGAACCGGTTTGGAACACAACTATTTTGTTCGTTGTTAAAGTTCCTTATATTGTGCAATGTTAAGTTTAGATAGTTTATACAACATATGTTTGGTGGACTTTCAAACTTCAGTATGACTGTATTAACGCCATTACATTTGCTTCCTTGTCTGTCCACAAGATGGAGCCCCAGATGCATGGAGCTTGACGACTGACAGTGAAATTTGGATGGAAGCACAACCAGAAATGGTCTAGCAGACATAGGATATGTTAAAATATATAGAGAACAGAAAAAAAAACGTTTTTAACCGGTTTTGTTGATTTCATAATGTTCCGTTTCTGTTCCGGAACATTCCGTTCGTTTCCGGTTTTCGTTCCTTGAACCGGTTCGGAGCCCTGGTGAGCGTCTCTAAGAGCAACTCTGAAATTCCTTCAGAAGTGGTATGTGACTTTTCCACACTGAGGAAGAAGAGTTTGATGGGTTCAGTGACGAGGAGTAAAGCAATCAATTCAACAACGTATGTTTTCTTTTGCCTAGAACTCCGTTGTTTTGACAAACACTGTTGTTCCCAGGCGCGTCCGGAAACTGATCCGCTCAGTTAAACTAAATATTCAGTTCGGTTGATAGCTGTGGCTTTTAGGCCGGTGCGTGTGTGTGTTAGGGGATGTAGTAGGACGTTAGTGTTAGGGTCTAGAATTTTGGACCCTAACAAAATAAGCGGATCGTTTTTGGTGATTCACACTCGCTGCGCACATGCGCAGATGCATCTCTTGTGATAGCGTAGGACGCCATTGCAAGCCTACAGCAGCCCGGCTGTATGTTGACAGAAAGTAAAATGCCCAAATACCTTGGGCATAATATATCATAAGATCTTTACAATGACAAAGATATGGGCCATTCTACCAAATTGTTGTCCAAACTGTTGTCACAACCAATTCTAGATAATTTACCTAATTTTAGCTTCAAGTAATACAATATAATATGGTTATTTAGAACTAGTTCATTTATTCATTGAGGCAAGCAAGTAATTCTAGATTTTTGACTCTGTAACATGAATTTGTGAAGATTTCAATTATTTGGAAATCTAAATTTGAACCCATGCCATTGTTGTTCCTAATGTAAGAGATTAGCTTTAGTTTGTTGTGCCCCTATGTAAACATTGGATTGGTTGCCCAAACATCACAGATAATCTTACCCTTTCTCCAATGAACAGATGGGATGTATAGCATCAGGGGTAATTTATCCAGGATTCTTCAGCAAAAACCGACCCTTTTTAGCATACCTAAGGATCACCCTACCCAATCGCCCAATCATGGTCTTGCATATTACTGTCAACATGAGAAGTTCATGTGTGCTCATCTGGCATGAACAGGACAGCAACAAGACCCTGGCCCTGAGCCGCCGACTGGAGCCGAGCCTTAAAAGGCACCATCATAGAAGGAAATACCTTGTGGTAATCATCGATGAAGGTTGCCCACTGAGCCAGGGGGGACACCTGCACGTGGTCCTCAGAGTACTTCACCAGGAAGTACGGCAAGGCCGTCTGGCCGGTCTCGCTGCACAGCCGGTCGTACGCCCCCTGCAGGGCTTCCATCTAAGGACACAGACATTTGATAGATGATTAACCATTAGTTAACAAGACAAAAATACAAATGCTGGCACTGAATGATGAGATCATCTCTAAAAACGCAAGGAAGCATCCAGCCACCCAGAATGCGATTTTCGCTGTGGCTGATTTAGCCTGCCAAGCCAGAACAAATTGTGAAAGTGTCAAAAAAAGGGTCAATCAAATGAAGTTATCAAATCACAGTACAGTTGTCCTGACAAGTAAGATGGAGGCCAGCGTCTCGATTCGAACAATGCCCACCTTAAAGGGTGCCGATAGGACCGCCCAAATTTGGGCGACAATTTGTCTGCCTGGTTGGTCCAGACCCACCGGACCGCCTAGTCGCATGCGATGCGTGGATGACTAGTAAAATTGCGTGGATGACTAGTAAAATTGCCTGTAAAATAACCTGTACATACCTGTGAAGCTGAAAAGACATCTTGGAGCAGTGACGGCTGGCGGAGGATGTTCAGACTTTCAGGGAAGCAGAGTGCAGGGAAGCAGAACCAGTAGTAGAAATTGTACTTTTTAAGATCCTATACAAAGCAAGTAAAAACAAAAACATATTCAAATATGTAAATGAATAAATAAATAAAACAACATTTCAACAACAACAAAAAACACTTTTGGGGAAAGGGGATGCAAGGCGTTGAATCGCAGTAATTATGAATACATTTTTTGTTGAGAGTTTTCAGGCAACAGCCGCGACACCATTTGTGATTCAGAGCCATCATCATTGATTCATAGTTTGACCGCAGTCGAGACAGTGGTTTGTACAATCTCTCTCCAGCATCACTGTTTTAGGTCATGTTCATTTAACTTTCCACATAAGTGTCCACATATGTTCGTTTCCTGGTGTCTCTGGTTAGTGTGTCCACATGTTCATTTCCTGGTGTCTCTGGTTAGTGTGTCCACATATGTTCATTTCCTGGTGTCTCTCGTACTGTGTCCACATAGGTTAGTTTCCTGGTGTCTCAGGTTAGTGTGTCCACATAGGTTAGTTTCCTGGTGTCTCTGGTTAGTGTGTCCACATAGGTTAGTTTCCTGGTGTCTCTGGTTAGTGTGTTCACATAGGTTAGTTTCCTGGTGTCTCAGGTTAGTGTGTCCACATAGGTTAGTTTCCTGGTGTCTCTGGTTAGTATGTCCACATTGGTTAGTTTCCTGGTGTCTCTGGTTAGTGTGTTCACATAGGTTAGTTTCCTGGTGTCTCAGGTTAGTGTGTCCACATAGGTAAGTTTCCTGGTGTCTCTGGTT
>OMKY01143710.1:0-12959 GCA_900302395.1 Bregmaceros cantori
ACAGCAGGGTGTGACTTGGTGAACAGCTGGGTATCTTGTCTAGCTGGGTAACTACGTCCCACAGCAGGGTGTGACTTGGTGAACAGCTGGGTACCTTGTCTAGCTGGGTAACTACGTCCCACAGCAGGGTGTGACTTGGTGAACAGCTGGGTACCTTGTCTAGCTGGGTAACTACGTCCCACAGCAGGGTGTGACTTGGTGAACAGCTGGGTACCTTGTCTATAGCTGGGTGACTACGTCTCACAGCAGGGTGTGACTTGGTGAACAGCAGGGTACCTTGTCTAGCTGGGTAACTACGTCCCACAGCAGGGTGTGCAGACAGGAGAGCTCCCGGCCCAGGTCGATGTAGCCCTCGAACCCCGGCATGTTGGACAGCGTCTCGGTGTTGGAGATCTCGGACAGGAAGCGCATCATCCCGGACCACTCGTGTTCCAAGAAGTCGTTCATGAAGAGCATGTACTCTTCCTTGTTACCAAACCTGCAGAGAGGCGCTGGTTGAATATTAGACTACAGTAGCCTGGCAAGCCAGAACAAATGAATCGTCCCCGCATTGCATGTGACTAGAACGATCATTTGTTCTCGATTGAGCAGGCTTCTCAAAAAAAGTATCAACTAGAGGCACTCAGAGAGTGCAAACCTGCGCCAAGGCCCTGGGGTCACTGATGCCAAAACATGTACACGCTAATATGTTACTTATAGGCTAGAGGAATGCACCAAAATGTAATCATCACCAGTGGTACGCAAGCACTCTTGGTGGTGCGGGGGATTATACGCGCGTACGCCTCCAGGTTGATAGGCTTGTCCTTGGAAACTTTGCATCGGAAGCGAAAGCTGGATGGCACGGAGCATAGACTATGGCACGGAGAGTTGTACGACAGCTATTTATTCCTTGTGGATCATCATGGAAAACAAACATTGATTTCATATGACACCGCATTTAAGTTGAACACCGTCGATCTAGCAGTGAAGAGCGAAGAAGCAATAGACCCACTTCACGTAGCATGGACATTGATGTCACCCGGGGTGAACATTAGGCGCGCAGAGAGCCGGGGTGAACGTTAGCGCAACAGAGAACAACACTGAACTTGCCACATAGCTGGTATGTTTTTATATAGCATTTTAATCATTTTATTGTTTCTATGATTGCGTTAGTGTTTGCCTGTGTTGGCTGCATAAAGGGATCGTTGTTGTGGTGTTAAGACTGTGACAGTAAAGATTCTATATAATGAATATATCTATCGATCTATTTATCGTTTCAGTGACAAGGAGTAAAGCAATTATTAACAGTTTTGTTTCTCCGTTGTTATGACAAGCAATGTTGTTTTCTTGCTCCGTTCTGTGACAGATCAGTTCAGTTCTGTTAAGTTCTCTAGTAAATGTTGATTTCAATATATGGCTGCGGCTTTTAGGTCAGAGCGGCTTATATAACTTTTTACACATTTTCTTAAAAATTACGGTGGTGCGGCTTTTAGAGAGGTGCGATCATTGGTCCGGAAAATACGGTAGTTTAAATGAGCGGCTGCTGTTTACCACTATTTGTCTATTATTGTTTCAGATGTTGCTTGTTACAAACGAGAAAGCACCACTGTTGCATAGAATTGAAGCTCTTTTAGTGGGAAGTATGCTACTTTAAATAAGAGTTATAAAAATGTGGTTTTGCGTCTTGTCAAGTTGTAAAAATAAACTAGCTGAATAGCCCTGCGCTACACTATGTGAGCTGTGTTAGTTGCACATAGTCAATTACTGCGTGTTGCAACATAATATTATGTTACTTATAGGCTACAGAAATGCAACAAAAACAAAATACTTGTTCTGTGTGTCATTTCCAACAACTGTAGAAAATTTCATCCAGATCCGTGCACAACTTTTTCAGTTATCCTGCTGACAAACCAACGCGACCGAAAACAACCTACTCGGCGCAGGTAATCAAATGAAGTTATCAAATCACAGCACAGTAGGTGTGACAAGTGACGTGTAGGCCACCGTCTCGATTCGAACAAAGCCCGCCATAATGGGCCACTGTTTGCATCGCCTGAACGTGGACGACAATCTGATTTGTCTGCCTGGTTGGTCCAGATCCACCGGACCACCCCGTCGCGAGTAATGCGTGGACGATTAGTTGGTTCTGGTTTGCCAGGCTAGGCTTAGAGAGGTACTGTTCAAATAGCAAACTAGGTGCTGTGTTTGGTCTTTAATAGCATGCAGAAAACCCACGTTGTGAAGTTTGCGAGGTTCTGGATGACTTTGGCGATGAGCGTGAGGTTGCGTGCGGTCTGGTCGTCTGGGTACTCCTGGGTGAGACCCAGAAGAGAGGGAGACATGATGGCCGGACACAGGAAGCGCAGGAAGAGCGACGCACTGATCAGACGTTTGCTGATGTCCGGTCCGTGACCGCGAGCGACGCAACGCTGACGCCAGGCTGCGAACACCTCCTTCAGCTCCCGAGGAAACACACTGAGACACAGACACACAAAAAACATTCAGATTCTGTTGAACACACACAACCTGTGTGTAGGGATGTTGCCAAAATCCACATTGTGGAGGCAGATGCTATCTCTGTAGCATGTCTAGGTCTAAGTGACCTGGGTATGGCTGGATGCCTGGCAATGTTTTAATCTACGCAGGACCATAATTGGTCGAAAAGACAAGTGTGTTCCTTAAGTATGCTAAAAAGTGTTGGGCCAAAGTCTGGTAAGATTCTCTAAACAAGGCCAGATGGACCTCGAGTGTAACAGCTGAAATGATCTCCCGTGCCCATTGGCGCCTGGGATTGGGGGTACGCACTAGTCTATGTTGAGATCCACTCGTCTTTGCCAACATTTCTGAAATTGTGCCGAAGAATCCTGAATGAAAAACCCCGATACTACACATCCAGTATGGCCATTGGAAAAGGGTAAGATGACCTGTGATGTTTGGGAAACAATCCAATGTGTATTCGGCAAACTGTGACACGTACGACAAAAATCTAACATTAGAAACCTGTAATGGTGGCTCAGATAATGTGTCCACATAGAGGAAATGACCAGTTTTGACACCGGAATATGTCTAAAGTGTTCATTTATTAAGCTATACTGGTAATTAGCCGGGTATCTATCGGCTAAGCTAAGCTAAGATATAACCTAAAGCAAGGAACGTATTGGACATGTCAGGAAGTATCACTGATTTCTAGCCAATGGGAGAGGACATCAGATAATGTCACAGCTTGGAGCCAATCAGGAGAATGGAGGCGTGACTATCAGTTACATTTCAGTAACACAACCACAATACCAGTAAAAGTTGTGTGTACCAGTACAAGTTGTGTGTATCAGTACAAGTTGTGTGTACCAGTACAAGTTGTGTGTGTACCAGTAAGAGTTGATGATCTTGCAGAAAGCCAGTTCACAGCACATCTTCAAGTTGCTCTGATGCTCCGGCAGTTCTGAGCTGGAGCAGCGAGCAGGATCCACCTCACAGTTCTCATCAGACTCATACAAGGCCTTGATGAACTCCCCTGCACGCAGGACACAGAAGCTCAAATCACACATGCCAAGTGCAATTCAGCACTTTGTGCTCTCTGTTGGAGTGCTCAGTGCTAGCCCGGCGAGCCAGAACCAACGCATCATCCACGTATTGCTAGACGTTTGCATTGGGTCTCGGAAAATCAGGCTCGCACACAGGTTATATACATCGATGAGAGGTGCGTTGTGGTTTTTGATGTGTTGAAGACTCGTCGACTCACCGAGGGCGTCCTGCAGGTATTTGTGTCCGACCAGCTTGAGGTACTCCTCGATGGCCTTGGTGGCGAGCGTGTTCTCACGGAATATCAGAACGTCGTGGTCCGCACAACGCTCCACTTCCGACATTACGAGGTCCGTCAGGAAATCCTACACAAGAACGTATTGGATCAGTGGTGCGCAAACTTTTCATACCAGCTGAGAAACTATTCAACAGTCCAAGAGCCACCATGATGGCTGGTTTTAAAATTTAGCCATATACACTTCTTAATTTGGGGTGGAGAAAGCTGTGCGCAGGTGGATGCACCAATGTGTGCACGAAGGTTGGCTTTGAAGACGTTGCACTTTAACTTGTTTCATGTCACTCTCCATGTTTCACTTTAACTTGTTTCATGTCACTCTCCATGTTTCACTTTAACTTGTTTCATGTCATTCTCCATGTTTCACTTTAACTTGTTTCATGTCACTCTCCATGTTTCACTTTAACTTGTTTCATGTCACTCTCCATGTTTCAAGGAAGAGGATGCAGGTAGTCGTCTAAACGGCTCAGCCATCTGATCATTCTGATGTTTTGTATTTTTATTTCAAAAATACTCCACAGTTTGCATATCAGATATCACTGTACTAGATCATCAGGAAGTACTTCATACCCGACTTCTCATTAAAGAGTACACATACAACACAACCTCTACGTCTGGGTCTCCTCGTACGGACACCCAGAGCACACTGAAAGCAGGACAAAGGGCTGTTGCTCCCTGCGTTGATATTTTTGAAAAGCTGCTTGTGTCTTCCCTGATCCACAAGAAAGATCTATGTCCGTAACAATAAATCTTTAGGAGCTAAAACGTAACGCACCAGGTGCATTCCTGTGCGTAAAATCAGTTAACTAAAACGTAACACACCTGGTGCATTCCTGGGCGTAGAATAAAACTTAAATTAAAACATAGCCTTGGGGACACGCCATGTTCCAAAATCCGAAATCACTATTAAATCACTATTTTCAGAAAGATTTATTGTTTTTTTAGGGGTTAGGGTAGGGAAAGTTACAGGTTGTTTAGGGGTTAGGGAAGGGGTTAGGGTAGGGTTTAGGATTAGGGGTTGACCCCCAAGACCCATAACTTGGCTGAAACTAGGGATTTCGGAACATGGGGATTTTGAACATGGGGTGTAACGATAGGCTCAGTCCAGTGAAGATAGAGGCAACGAATCACTTCCACATGTCCCCCATTTAAATGGCGTGACTGTACCACTAGGTGGCGCTCCATTCATACATGCATGAATAGGCGTGGTGTAGCATTGTTGAATTGGTTTGTTCATTCAAAGACGCGTGGTAACTGCAACAGAACATCTTGCATCGTTTACTTTCACACATTAATATCAGAAAACAATATACAAATATAGTCACAGCTTCGCATATTGATTATGTTACTTGTATTATATTGTTGTCTGATTGCCATTGTATATCACTGACAATGCCCCTCTCCCTCAGAGGATACAGAATTTGACGGGTATTTCTGGTTACAGGGTTCTAGTCTGAATATCACTTCCCGTTACATAACTTGTGCTGTACTATTCACACCCAAATGTTCTAGTGCGGATCTATGACCCGCAAACACCTGATTCAATAATCTGCACAACATGTTCCATTTATTCATTTTTGTTGGAATTACTAGTGGAAGCATCCAGGCTATTTGGTCCAGAAGAACATGTGACCACATCGGTGAGTAACTGGAAGTCGAATTTTGACTGTATTTCATCAATCTATGTAAAGCGCTGAGCGAAACGGGGTGGATGATGTGCAGTGGCGTAGCCAGAAATCTAAAAAAGGGTGGGCCAATAGTGAAAGAGTGTGGAGCCATTTTTGACGGGGTGTTTGGGGGTCCTCCCCCAAGAAAATGTGAGTTTTTTAGATGCTATTTAATGCCTTTTAATCAACCAGGTGTCCGGCATAATGCTGCGCCGGACATGGCACTGAAAAGACGGACGCCTGGCCATCCTACTTTAAAACCACTACATAGGCACTAGGTCTTTATGTAGGTTATGTTAATAGAGGGAACAATATAGGCCTACCTATATAAAAGAACAGGCAAATTAAAATAATTCAGATTTCACACAGTCGCCGTTGCGCTAGTGTGACGTGATATTGCAAGTAAACAGCTCGGAATATTTTTCTCCTTCGGCGCATTTGTATGAAAAAAAAACAGCCGCTATTTAAAAGGTGCCCCGATCGGGCTAATCTTATCCAAGATGGCTGCCGTGATACCAGCTATTTTTATATCTAGGCGTGAAACTGTAGGAGTGTGCTACAGTGTGACGCGCTAGGTTCTATATTGCATGTAAACACAGCGATTGAAACGAGAGACGGGGATGACAAATGGCAAAAACACTGGCCGCATGCGACGAGTATCGTTTTCTGACGTCTGTTGGTGGATTCTTACTGCTTGGAGTTTTGAAATGCTGGACATGCACGAGGGTACATGAGCGCCACGGTTCACCCCGGGCTACGGCAAAACAGATTGCCACAGAACTACAGAAGCGGTAAGTCTCCCGACACAAACTATTTACTTCTGTAAATAGTTGTAATATGTAATACTGAATTGAAAGTGTTGGATATGTTGTGTGACATTAACTGTGATACTATGGTTATTTGCTCGTTCGTAACCTGTAAGTTAACGGGGAAACTGTTAGCTCAGCTGTCAATCATTTTGACAGTTGATACTAGGGTGGGCCATAGTGGCACCGGCCCACCGCGGCCCTAATGTGGCTACGCCACTGATGATGTGTAATTGGTCACAGAGCGAGCTCTCCTGATTCGGTTTTGAACCGATGTGCGTTTTGTGTGACAAATTCTGCCACTTCAGTCCAGGCAGATATACAGACACTGGAAGTGGAACAAAATGTCAGCCTCCTGTTTTGGGTGTGTAAAGTTGTCTATTGCCTTCATACACACACACACACACACTCACATCTTCAACATGTATTTACTTGTGTACACACCCATCTTCACATGCACGCCGTACACACATTTGCTTTATCTGTGCCTACCCACACACAAACACACAATATTTGTGTATGTACGAAAATATATTTGATTAGTCATTTCTATAATCTCCAATGAATCAACTCTTAAAACAATAGTTAGATGCAGCCTTAGTGACCTGATTGATTCTTTCTGGTAGCTAATAATCCCCAGTGAATTGACTTGAAACAATGGTTAGTTGCAGCCCTAGCGACCTGGTTGATTCTTTGCGGTACCTTTGCCCGACCGGTGCTCTGTAGGATGTGGACCAGGGCGCAGGCCATCTCCTCCTTGTTGCGCACGCTGATGACGGGTTCGAGCACGGAGCACACTGTGGCATAGTGGTTGGTGATGAACTCTGCAAACTGCTTGTACTGTTCCATCGGGAGGATGGACACGCTCTGGTACCGCCACTTGATCCGCACCGACGGACCGGCACCTTTCCCCTGCACCGACACAATCACTGTCCATTGTCAGATCACCTTGACGGCATGACATATAAAACAAGTTTCATGTATCACAATATCATTTATCCGATTGTGATAACATAAGAATTCAAGAATATATTATTGCAGAGTGGTTAGAGAGCACATACCCCATCCCGCAGACCGAGCAGTGCTGCGGGTTCTCACCCCCCAGGCTGCTTAAAACAGGCTGCCAAGATTGTAATATTTGTATTCGAATTCCCATAGGGCTCGGTTTTAGGAGACTAGGCTCCCCTCATACCAACCCGGAAGTAGGCACGGACATCAAAACGAACGCAGTGTCCATTTTTATATACAGTCTGTGGTCCTACCTTAGCTGTGTTGGGTGTGCTGACGGGGTACCACTTCTCCACAAACTGCCGGCCAGTCACCTGCAGACAGGACAAATTCACCATCAAACAGGAATGGGACATTTATGAATTCGGCTACAAACGGACAGTGGCTGTGCCTGAAAGCGCTCCCTGTCCCCTATTTCCCATATAATGCACTCACTTATAGTGCACTCAACAGCAACAGTTTTCGGACCGTAGAGTCAGCGTCGTCAAAATTATTATAATATTATAAAATTCAACCCCATCATCACATAAAGTCAAAGTACGTACATTTATAATTATTCGCCGTGGTCGGTCACTATTGACTCCCGCCATGCCATGTTTGTAGTATAGGTCATTTTTAATGTCACGTTGAGACACATTATATAGCTTGGTCCAGGGTACATCGATGCTCACTGCTTTTTGCGGTGCATTGTGGGATACTTTCAGTGCACTCCATAGAGTATACGGACAATTCAGACTCCCCTACAAAATGGTGTGCGTCCCATATAGTGCATTATATAGAGCGATTCGGACACCGACGGAATACGATGGTGCGTATCAGGGTTACCGTGGCGACAGGGATGTTGACGAGGCCGACGTAGTTGTTCTTGTCCTTTTTCTTCTTCTTGTCGGTGTCACGGTACAGGTGCACGGTGAGGCTGGTGACTGGCGGCAGCCCAGAGAAGTCAAAGTGCTCGCCCCAGAACAGCCCGTCGTGGCGCGGCTTGCTGGTGGTCCGCGCGTACAACACGTCGTCCAGGCAAAGCTCGCAGAAGTAGCGCTTCTTGGCCGGGAGGTCTTTGGCCTCGATGATCCACAGACGGAGCATGTTCTCCACACGGCGGCAGTTATCCTGCAGGCCGGATAAACTTTCATTTATTTGTTTTCATAACTTTTATTTTCATCTTTAAAAATAGGGGAGAATGCATCTAAGGAATAAACCGGGATAACAAACAATAGGGCAGTTGCACAGTGATGTCACGGCCAGGCGACAGCAGACATTTTGGGAGTATCTTCGCGGTCAAACAAAAAGGCAGAGGGCGACATTTGCATAACCTTGTCCATTTAAAAGTCTTCCATTATTGATTTATTCATGGTAATATGCTATCAATAGCCAACAGATGGCAGTCTAACTACACCCATTTTCAGTTTTGTGGGGAACAGTCTGTACATACTAGCAATGTCAAAGATCAGTTAATGGGGGGACGGGGGAGGGGGGTTAATCAGTTAATCTTTATTTTTATCTGTCGACCAATCAATTAACCATCAGTGTTTATTGTAACCTGGGATGACGCTGCGAGACAACATGGTGTGGTAGCGTGCAAGGCAGGACCTCCAGCTCGCTCGTCAAGACACCTCCTCAACAAAGCAGCCACATCACAAAATGATGTTACCACGGGCCTTCGCGGACATATTAATTTCATGACGTGAAGGATCAGTGGTCGGTAAACGAAGCAGAGGAAGACAACGCAAAAGATGGCACAACAACATCTAGGAATGGTCAGGACTTGATCTGCCAACCCTCAATAGAATGACACTGGACTGAAGCCTCTGCAGGAAGCTGACCCATGTTGGTGCACAGTCTGCTACAAGCGGAGAAAGGGACTGGTGCCGTTGGCAGAGTGGTTCTGGACACCGCAACACCGGAAGAGAGAGAGGTAATGCACCTTGTTGGGCTGGATGGTTCTCCGCAGGTTCTCCATCCACTTGTCCCGCTCAGACATGGAGGTGCAGCTGAAACATTTGGTGCCGCCCGAGTAGGTGACCTGCAGAACAACGACATCTGTCTTTAAAACCAGTGTCTATCAATCATAGCACAGCTATGATTTTTTTTTCAATTGAAATTGAGAGATTTTCTTGGCAAATGACATACCAATGTTTTCAGAACAAAACAGGCTATCCGATTGGGTCATTTGCGCGCTTAACACGGAAAACGAATGTGTTTTTTAGAGTCGAAGCCATTTCTCGAAAATTACCCGATCAAATGTTCCCAAACTTTCACATTTCATAGCACACACATCCATTCACATACTGATTGTTTTTAATAGACTTTTTGTCAAATTTTTAATTAGGTAAAAAAATAAACTAAAAAATAAAAACGCTGAAAAACAATATAGATATTACATTATACAATTCTTACTAATTATCGTTGTTTTTGCTGTGCTTCTTACTGTATTTGTTTGTTGTTTATATTTTTCATTGTTTGTTTGAGATTGATATGTACCCGTTATGGACCCTGAGTCCATAACAGGTAAAAACAGAAATAAATAAATAGATAAATAGATAGATAGATATGTATTTTATCATCCTGACTTAAATGTAGACTGAACTAGGGTGATTTTCATATAAAAAATTCACATGGAAAAAAATGTCTCCCAATGTCTCATGTTTAATACGAAAACTTCACTACAAAAGGCCAAGAAATTCTACATTTTCAGCAAAGTTTGTGATTGATAGCTATGTTAGTTTGAAAAAAAGGAGCCAAAATGTGTATCGCAATGATTTTGTTTCATAGGTTTTATGCATGCTTATTTGGACACATGGTAAATCAGCTATAAGAAAGCATGATATAGGCAACTGGTCAAGTGTTGAAGACATTTGGGGACAGAGCCTTTGCTGTTCCTGCCCCCACCCTCTGAAATTCCCTCCCTGTTGATATTTACCTTTCTACTTCTCTAGACATTAGACGGCTGTCCGAGAATAATGCCATTGAGTTTGTTAACTGTCTGCGGTGTAGACTGCAGACGGTCAGCTGGTATTATTGTATTGTATGCATGCACAACGTGCTGGTGATATGATTGGCCAAGACCAAAAGGGGTTGAGCCTAAAGACGCCGGAATTAGCAGCAACGGAGCATCTGCGCGAGAATCTGATGCTGGTGCCATGGAGGAAAGATAAGTGTCCCACTCTGTAACTGCCTGTGCCGTTTGCTGAATTGTCCTGAAGTATCCCCAATAAACCATGATGAATACATCGACACCATCTGATCATTGGAGAACCTGGCAAGATGACTTTTGATGATTTGGAAAATGATCCAATGTGTATTCGGCAATCTATGGCTGGCTGTGGAAAACATGCTAAGAGTAATTATATCTCACATTTTAGCAACAACAACAGTTTCAAAACACAAATTAAAACCCATCTCTTCTCTCTGGCTTTCCCTAATTAGATTATTACCTCCGGGTTTTCTGTTTGAATTGTCGCTGTTGACCTTGGGTTTATATAGTGCATTTCAGGGAACCAACCTTATTATTTTTATTATTATTTTATTTTAATGTTTTTTTTATATTGCGTGGCTATGTAGCAGTGCCGTCGGCCGCTCAAAGAACCGGCGTTACCTACGCGACGCAATATTTTCACTTGTAGACCCTGAGCAGTAGAAAAGGCGATGATAATAAAAACCACTCGTACAAAACCGTACATACCTGTGGTCTACAAAATAAAAACAGGAGTCAGGGAACAGATATGTGTGTTCCAGTGGCACAGTGAGCTAATCATTACAGATTTCTCTCCACGTTCCTATGAAATTTAATGGATTACATCTTTTTTGGACGCAGCGGATTGTCCGCTCTGCAGAGAAACTGATTGGCTGCAGCCTCCCCTCCCTTGACTCTCTGCACTCTTCCAGAAAACACAAACTTGCAGGTCGGATTGCCTCCGATCCCTCCCACCCTGCTCACCATGTATTCACGCTGCTCCCATCCGGCAGAAGGTTCAGGCCCTCTAACTAGTCACCTATACCCCCCTCCCTCAACACAATCTACCCACACCACGGACTGCCCCTGTAAACAGTCCCTTTTTAGTCTGATTGACCTTTTAACAATATTGCAGCTCTATTGTATTTAACATCCATGTGACATTATTGCACCATATTTAATCACCAACTTACCGACTGATCGTTGGTGCTTACCGCGTTCACGTGACCAGACTTCCGTGTCGTGGCGGCTGCTGGGTAATGCTGAGCATGTTCGCCGGTGGTGAACTATTTACTATTTTTTTGTAGCATTACGCCGCAGGTTTGCAATCTATGAGTGCTTCTAGTTCAATTATTTTTCTTGCATTATGTCTCTAGCAGCGTTTACCAAAAAAAAAATCCTAGTCGTTGAACTTGTATCATTGACAATGGCAATAAACTTGATTCTGATTTTTTACAGAGCTTCATCGAAGTGGTGGACCAGGCAGTACACCTGGTGGTAGCCTACCTCAAAACAGTACTCCTGGCCGAGGATGCTGCTGTGGAGAGGTTTGATGTAGACATGTTCCTCCATGGAGAGGTCCAGAGCCTCCACAGCACTGCCAGGGCTCAGCAGAGACTCATGAGAAGAGGACTCCTTCAGTTTGGGCAGTGGCCGGGACCTGCCAACACCACCTGGAGGTTAGCATGCTGGGTGGCGCTTCCCAAGGTTCATCCTGGTCCATGTGATTCAACAAGGCGTGTGGGCTGCCCAATCAGTTTGAAGCATTGGCTGACGAATCTGTGGCCAAACTAGCACTGACGGAACCACCCGCAATCAGGCGCGGAAATTCTGAGCGATACCAAGGTGTTAGGGCTGCAAACCGGTTCAAGGAACGGAAACAAAAATGAACAGAATTTTATGGAGCGGAAACGGAAAGGGAAATCCACAAAACCGGTTAAAAACACTTTTTTTTTTCGTTCACTTTCACAGTAGGTTGTCAAGCCCCATGCATCTGGGGCTCCATCTTGTGGACAGATGAGGGATTGAATGTAATGGCATTTTAAACCCGGTTTTCACGTTAACACAGCTGCACTGAAGTTTGAAAGTCAGCCAAAAGAATGAACCAAATTGTTGTGTTCCGAACCAGTTCAGGACCGATATTTTTGGTGGCGGAACGGTTCAGAGAATGAAAACGTTAAAGATAGGCCTGCCTGAACCATTCGCAAATGAATGTTTTACAAATAAGTTTTTAAGCCCTGCGAGGTATTGGTGCAGTAGAGACACGATTAGACGAATAGACGAATAGAGCAAAAACCTGACAATCGGTGCAGTGGAGCAGTGTCTTTACAGATCACGGTTCGGAGCCCTGGTTAAAATACTCAATATTACTCGAACCCTGGTCTCCCAGTTCAGAGGCAGACGCTCGGGCTATACAGATCAAACAATTACTGGGTCATTATTGCATCACAGTGGGCCACTGTTGTTGGATCAGACAGAAGGCCGGGTATCTGACCATCACTGCTGCATTAGAAACATGATACTCCCTTTTAGACACACAACATGAGCGCACACACACACACACACACACTGGAGAAACACAGACACACAACACGAAGACACGCACACATGCAGCTGAGGAGGTGGCACCGCCCTACTTGAGTGTATCTGTTTCAGAAGGTGCCCTCTCTAACATTAGACTGATAGAGAGAGAGGGGGGAGAGAGAGAAAGAGAGGGGGGGAGAGAAAGTGGT
>OMKY01143714.1:0-17818 GCA_900302395.1 Bregmaceros cantori
ACTGCTTAGGAGGTTCAGGTGGTATTCCATTTTGAGACATGTCTTTTGCCTTTGACAATAAGCATTTGCGTTGTAAAAGTGTTAGATGGTAGTCAAAGGGTTAAGTACACTGAACAAAACCTAGTTTTACTTACACCTCTTCAAATTTAAAATGTACTGGTGCTTATATACTTATATTTAGTTGACATGTACACACATTTAATTTTACACTTCTATCCATTTATTTTCCAACAAATTATATGAATTGTGATTCAGATCATTTAAATAATTTTACCAGCAAAGGTGCATGAAGATTCCTTGCATGTACTAAAATATATTATATACTAATTATATTCTTTGATAAGTGCAACAATTTCCAAACCCCTTTACTAACGAATTCCCAACATAAATATACATCTTTATATCTTTCCATTTCATACATTTTTACGTTTTACAAAGAATGTTATTTTAACAAATGCAACTGAAAATAGTTGTTTACTTATTTAAAACCTTTAAGAAAATAAATGTGACTTTAATCAGCAACAAACTTCGATCGTCTGCTGTGCGTCAGCCTGCCTGCGGCGGCACAGCTTGCACCAGTGACTCCTATGTGTATTTTTTTTTTTTTATGATGTCCTAATCCTGCGTACCACCAGTGTGCGTGCTCGGCGTACCACTGCTGGTACGCGTACCACAGTTTGCGGACCACTGCTCTACAGTAAAACTATATGTATATATATATTTGGTTTTGTAAATATTTTGTTATTTCGGCTCTCACTCTATATTTATTCTGTCATAGGGCCCAATCAGGGTGGAAAACCCCAATGAAGTCAAGGTGAGTGTCGGAACAGAAACACGCAATTCTATTCGGCTGAGGGGACTTTTTTTTTCATGGACAGAATATGCTCAAAAAGAATATAAATAGAACTGTCAAACCGGGTAAAAATATTCCTTTGCGATGCTGTATAATTTATGACATGTTAGAAAATGTTTTCTAAGAGGATATTTATATTTATTTTGATACATGAATCTACATGCAGCATCGAATAGCATTTTTCCCACACGGAAGCTACCATTATACCATGTACCATATTGATATGATATTGATGAGATTCTCCTTAACTAACTAACTAAAAAAAAATTAACGTGTTCCCTTCTTGATTTGCATGGAGTTAAATACTGAAGTCAGAATAACAAAAGGCGGAAAAGTTAACTACATTTGAGCTAACTATACCTTAATTTTCAGATATGACAATTTTGTATGAATATACGACAGGATTTAGGCGTTAGCCTGGTAACGGTTATAGTCTGCTGGTTAAAAACAATAAAGGCATTTATGCTCTGTCCCAATTCACATCTTAGCCCTCATCTCAGCCATAGCCCTTGGGTTTGCAATGTCCCCCTATCAAGTGAGGAATCTCCTTAGATTCCAAGTGAGGTTAGGAGCTGACCTTGCCACTAGGGCTGATTTCTGCAAATCAAATCAAATGAAACTTTATTTATTTAGCACTTTTCATGCAGAGCAATTCAGTGTGCTTTACAGCAACACAACAAAGACAAACACTTCATCCACTTGAACACTTGATCCCCGTCCTTCCAAACCCATTAAAACAACCATACATACAAATACAAGAGCGCACACACACAGACAATGGATTTGTCATTAAAATGCTAGACATGGCTTGGCACTGAGGATATACAGCAAGAGGAAATGCTGGAATAATGGTATAATAAATGATAAATAATACATGCAAACAAGGGCTAAGATGATTCTTAGATGAGGATTGGGACGTAGCATAAATCCATCTTGGTGTAGGTACAAACTAAAAGGGGCAGTGACGTGTTGTCATTGTGAAACGTGTGCGTTGTTTTCAAACCAAGTCACGTATTGCGCATGAAATGACACATCGGTGAGAAATATTTGGCATCGAAATGAGTAAGCTGGGACACTGAAAAAATGCCCTGAGTATGAGTGGCATCCCAGCTCACTTCAAACACACACACACAGTCACACACACAGCCCAATGTCTGAGTCTGTGTGTTCATGTGTGGCTGCTGCTGAGTGAATAGTTATACAGTTTGTCATCATGAGTTTCTGAAAGCATTGGTGGTGAGATAACTGTACTTAGTTGTTGTAATTTGTTTATTTGTTTGGGAACAGGGAAACTAAACATTCAAATGTTGTAGGCTTCAGAAAGAGTTGGGCACATTTTCTTTTCGTTTGTCAATATCATACACACTCACAAAATGTCAATTGTTTATTTAAAAAAAACAGGCCATTTTTTAATAATCGATAAACCAACCAGTTACCTTTTATTGATGAATGTATTACCAAACAATTCATTTAAAAAGTTAGATTGATTGTTCAATTGTTTTATTAATGGTGTGTGCACACTGCATCAAGACTTTTTTTTTTGCTTTTGATCCATAGTAGCTCCATGTAGTGTAATCAGTAGCATCCCATTTCAAAAGAATTGTAAAAGATTACATTCCATTACTACTAGATTACTTTTACAACTCTGGATACAATGGAGTTGACAATTCCAATGATTTCCATTATTTTTAATTTATATAAACGTCACGTGAAAACAGGTGTGGTCTCCTGTAAAACGGGTTCAATTACATGGACATTTGCAAGTTAATACAATGAATGAATGAGATTTTGGAATGATTATATAATGTAATGTAATCCCCTATTCCTGGCATTGTAGCAGAGACTACCGTTTGTACCGTTTCCGAACATTTTCGTAATCGATTACGATTACATATCGTCTGTTATTACCCAACACTGTCCTTAGAACTCTTCATTCACCATTATTATTTCTCATCATCTCTGGTAAAGATTCCATGAAAATCCTGGGTCTGGATCATCTCTATATTTTAATAGATGCTTCCCTCGACCAATACCCACCTCTGGTAAAAATACCATGAAAATCTGTCTATATAACTTTTTAATTCCCTCACTGACAAACAAACATACGAGAAATCAGAAAACATAACCTCCTTGGCCAAAGGAAAGACCAGATATGGGGTAAAATATCTCGGCTACTTTACTTTTTTTAACACACATTCTATGGTCTATTCACAGGCGATGGTGTTTGAAAAGCCTGACTTCCAGGGGAAGTGTTTAGAGCTAGACAGTGAGGTGGGCGAACTTCTAGAAGGACTCTCTGAGCCACAGGATGGAGATGAACCTGAGGATCAGAAGAACACTGGAGCCCTGCCATCTGTTGGATCACTCAAGATCTTGTCTGGACTGTAAGTTTTGAACCAATTCTCAGTGCACCAGTCTTATCAGTATACAGTACAATATATTATTTTTCTTTTGTCTTTTTTTCTTGATAGCAGCTTCCAAGGTTTATTATATGGCAATGCTTTTTCATGTCTTCAATTCAGGATTTTGGTGCAAAATTGTTTTATGCAAAATACAACCATGGCCTCAATTTGTTTTTTTTGTTATTTAATGAAGTTTAATGGCAGAAGTGCAGGTTATCATATTCAGAGGTGGCATTGTTTGGGCTGTTTTGCATCTGATCTGAACAATGTCAAACTTGGTACCAACTGATCCGCGACCCTTGGTCTCGTCTGGTGGATATCACCAGGAATAATCTTGTGACCCCATCATCTGCGGTGCAAAGAGCAGATGCCACCTGCTATTAGTATTGTTGTATGCATGTACTATGTACTGCAGGATTCGCTAACACCAAAAAACGTTGAGCCTTGAAGTAGAGGAACCAGGGAAGTGAGCTAGAGAGTCTTGGATGTTGTGCCGTGAAGGGACGATGGGTCCCACGCTGTGACTGCCCGTCCCAATTGCTGAATTGTCCTGAAGAGTCCTGGGTAAAGCCTGGTGAATGCTTCCACACCGTCTGATCATTGGAGAACTTGCTAAGATGACTTGATGATTTGGAAGATGATCCAATGTGTATTTGCCAAACCATGTCTCATTGGGAAAACATGATAAGACTAATATCGTACGGGTTTAGCAGCGACACAACTTTGCTATTGTTTGCTATTGCTTCACACAATTTTACTATTTTGATCCCCTGCTTCTATACTGACCACACCAACTGGGAGCAGTGTTGACGACGCATCTATAACAATCAACTGTTAATAATATTGTCTCTTTCCGTGGCAGTGACTTCCATAACTTCTCGTGCAAATGTCTTGCTGTGATATTGGTTGGCACCAACAGTATTTTGACATCATATGGTCTCTTGCAGATGGGTGGGATATAGTGAGGAGGACGAGGAAGGCCAACAGTACATTCTAGAAGAGGGAGAGTACCGGAACTTCAATGACTGGGGAGGATCAGAAGATGGCCTGCACTCAATTAGGCCCATCGTCGCGGTAAGTATTGTTGTCTATTTTCCTGAGTGTCGTTGCTCAAGATCCTGAACCCCACATAGGGCTGTTGCACGGTGGTCATGGCTTGGCGGCAGCAGACATTATGGTGGTATCATCGTGGTCAGACAAACAGGCAGAGAGCGATATTTGCATAACATTGTCAGTTTAAAGTTAATTCTATTATTCATGTTTCCATGTAGTGTGTTATCAATCGGCAGGAGATGGCAACCCAACTGTGCCCATTTTTACCTGCACCAGGGCATAGCCGCGAAGCAGGTTATGTTTTTAGCCGCATTGGTTTGTCCCCTCGATAACTTAAAAAGTTATGCACAAATCTGGATGAAATTTTGTTGGGAATGACAAAAGAAAGACATGATTACATTTTGGTGCATTTCTGTAGCCTATAAGTAACATAATTATAATTAATCACCGACCTACCAATAGATCGCTGTGAGGTCACGTGATAGACTTCCGAGTCGCAGTGATCGCTGGGAAATGTAGTAGGCATGTCGCTGATGGCGTCAATAGCAATCGCGCTACTCTACGTACACTTGCATTGATAATGGGTTGCCACACTTACTGCACTAACAGTACTATGTTTTTGTACCACTACGGCGCAGGTTTGCAATCTCTGAGTGCTTCTAGTTATCATTTGTAATGGTATTTGCCGCTTTATAATGGACGTGAAGTGATAAAATATACCACTTAACCGTACGTACAGTATACGTATACATCACCGTACGTGAGACCACCAAAATGTCTGCTGCCGCCATGCCGTTAGGTCACATGCAACAGACCTGTTGTCCCCCAATAAGTCCAGGTTGAGCAGCCGTCGACCTTGGTGAGTGTGAACATAATTACCCAGATGAGATTACTAGAGTATCCAAAATCTGAAAAAAATGTCACTTGTAAAAGAGTTAAAATTGGCTGTTACCAGCAGGCAATTCCAGTTCCAGAAGATTATAAAATGAACAGGTTCAATAGACGATACAATACACTTCCGGTGCCTTATTGTTGCCTATGTCAACTCTGGCACTGGACTGAGGTCCGAGGACACGAAACACACACAGGTTCAAAATCCGACCACTAGATGTTGGTCTGTGACTAGTTACACATCACCCCCTTGCTTCGTTCATCATTTTACATAAATATTGAAATGAAATGAAATGCAGTTAAAATCCAACTTGAAGTTACTCACCGAGTGGTCACATGTTCTTCTGGACCAATAGGCTGCCTGCTTCTAGTAGTAATTAAAAAAAGAATGGGAAAATTGAACGGGTTGCACTGATTATTAAATCATGCATTTGTGGGTTTTGCCATTGTGACATTACCCAGCTGTCTTGTTGTTGTTCAAAGTGAAGATGGAAGTCGACGTCACCACTTATAACATAGTTTGGCTTTTTTTTGTGTAAAAATGTCTCGATGGCGCAGTTCTTAGCATTGCTGCCTCACAGCTAGAAGGTACGGGGTTCGAATCCCGAACTTGACAGGTCCTTTCTGTGTGGAGTTTGGCTGCCCCCACCGTTCCTCAGGGATGGGTTAAAAGTGAAGGAGAATTTCACTGTACATGTATGTATGTGTAACTAAATAAAGTATCTTGTCCATAGGTTCATTGTGAATGATTTTTCCCCCTCAGGACTACCTGGCGCCCCAAATCAAACTGTGCAGTGACACGTGTGGGGTCAGCATTGACCTGCCGGGTCCCGTCATGAACATGGAGACCACAGGATACGGCAGCAAGGCCCAGTCCATTCATGTACAAGGAGGAGTGTAAGTTACCGTCAAAGAGACTGATGTTAACCTTACCATTTCAGTATCTTTGTCTGTATTGAAGGATTATACCCTAGCTCCTAGGCACTTTTAGGATTAATTGAGTCGTTGCGCAAAGTCATGCAAAATGATCTACACAATGTGGGGAATCTTTGAAAAAAATAAACACCTTTGTGAGGCTAACCGAGCCACTGGCCCGCGCTCTCTGCTCTGCCCCATATCGCTCTTGCCCTGCTACTGCTCTGCAAAAAAATAAAATGATATGAACCCCCATCATGGCCCTAGCCTCTAGTAACCAGTTTTAACTGGTTTTAACAGTTTTAAGATGTTTTAACCTTTTTAACCACTTTCTACTTGTTTTTAAACTTGCTTAAGGTCCCCACCGGAGTGTGTGTACTCCACCCACGGACAGTTGGGTGAAATATAGCAACTCTGCAAAGCCCGTCTTGTACAACCATTTTCTCATATTGCATATCTCATGCTGAAATTTTGAATGGCTCTGTACTGCCTGAAATGGAAAAACCAACAAGAACCCAATGAGTCCTCAGCACCTAAGGGCTAGAGTAGAAATGCCCACTCTGAATTTGAAGCAGTTTGGTAGAATATTTTGTTTTTCTTTCAAATACTCTAAATCAATAAAGCTACAGTAGATACATTGATTATTATAATCTAGAAGTCTGATTACAATATTGCAAATTGTTTTAATTATTTCTTACACCCCTTGCTTATCACTTTACTGGACCCCAGACAAAAAAAACTTTTGTGGATTAGAGGACCTTAGTTCCAAAAATTGTTCGGCTTGATGTAGGACTGTGCAAAAAATCGAGTTGAAATCTGATTATTTTGTTCAGAGGATTTTTGAAAAAGTGAAATCGTCAAATCGTATTTCCTTTTTAACATTGATAATAATGATTTTACTGGTCTGTTTTCAAGTTATATGGGTGAATAAAGTGTATATAAATTGATAATTGTATTAATCCTAAATCAAAGGGTGAGGTGTCTCTACTTAATTCCAAAAATGGAGACCATTAGCAAAGTTAGAAATATGAAACTTCTAGTTTTGATATATTTTGTCCTTTTTTTTCTCCAAGAAATCAGAAACAAATCGAACATCGAGATTCCAAATACACAATTCGAGATTTTATTTTTTGACAAAATCGTACAGCCTTAGCTTACTGTATTAGTCAATGACTGAATCTGAAAGCCACTACAGAGTCCCAGCCTCTGCCCGCATTGACCTGCGCCAACTCCGGAGTCGTATAGAGCACTTGACAATATTCTCGTCATTGCACATCCCTGGCTGGAGCGAGCAAAGTACAGTTGAGCCCTTAAACATGTGAAGAAGTTATTTGCAAAACTGTTTTAGAACTGGTTCCACCGCCTCCGGAGTGACAGCGGCAGGCCATTGATGGTTGTTCACACGACGGAAAAAAAAATCTTTGCCCTTCAGAAAGATTTTTGTGCAACACCATTGTTCAGTTCTGGGTGGAGACGACACCGCCGGCACACGTTGTGTTACCTGGTAACTGGGTGTGACCGTGGGTTTGCACGTGCGTGTGAGAGGGCTTCTGTGTTAGGGACATGTGGTGCGTCCCTGTTCTTAAGGGGAAGGCATGCATAGTAGTTTGTTGTGGAAGGGATGTGATGAAGTGATGTGATGATTTTTACCTGCGCCAGGGCAGAGCAGGTTATGTTTTTGGTCACGTTGGTTTGTCCCCTGGATAACTGAAAAAGTTGAGCACGGATCTGAATTAAATTTTGCAGAGTTGTTGGAAATGACGAAAGAAAGAAGTGATTAAATTTTGTTGCATTTCTGTAGCATATAAGTAACATAATAGTCATCCTTCATTATTATTAACGGGAACGATCCCCGTTCTCCATTGTGACGTCACAACGTTATCGTACTTACAGATAGATGGGTGGAAAGCTCCTTACCTGGTTAGTGCATGGGGCGGTTTCCATGTAAAAATTGGCTAGGTCCAAATGCGTCAGTTTCCTACTAGCCTGGTGAGTCAGAACCAACGCATCATCCACGCGTCACACATCACTAGACGTTATGCTATGCAACGTCCAGCGATGTGCGATGCGTGGACGATGCGTTGGTTCTGGCTTGCCAGGCTACTACTCTATGAGCACTTGCATTGATAATGGGTTGCCATACACACTGCTAGCACACTTTTTTTTTGTACCACTACGACGCAGGTTTGCTTCTAGTTTAGGCATATTTTCATGTGCATTGCATTGCATTGGTATAAATTATGTTTTATTTCATTCTTTTTACCTAAAGCATGACACCGAAGCATGTTATGTTTTTGGTAGCGTTGGTTGGTTTGTCTGTCCGCAGGATAACTGAAAAGGTTGTGCATGGATCTGGATGAAATTTTGTACAGTTGTTGGAAATAACACGTTAGTCTACAATTTCTGTAGACTATAAGTAACATAATCATACTTAACCACCAACTTACCGATAGATCGCTGGGCACTTACAGTGGTCACGTGACCAGACTACCGGATCACAGGGGTCGCTGGGAAATGTAGTTGGCATGTTCGCCGGGGCTACTCGAGCACTTGCATTGATAATGGGTTGCCACACATACCGCTGGCAAGTACTGTTTTTTTGTACCACTACGGCGCAGGTTTGCAATCTCTGAGTGCTTCTAGTTTATGTATTTTCTTGCCGACCATTTGGACTATTTTAATTTATTTAACATTAGCTGGAACGGGGCAGAGAAGGGGGAGGAGACATGAGGCAAAGCTGTTGGTGAAAGGAGCGAACTAGAGACTCTCCGTGTATACATGCTTTGTAGTGCACTGTGTTAACAAACTGAGCTACTGCGGTACACTTATCGATTTCTAACCTTGATGTTCCAATACATTTTTTTTTCCCAAGTTATTTGCCCGCAAGCGCCACTTTTCATTCTTTATCCAGAGAGATAGTAACAGGATTAAATTGGAAACTGGGATGAAGAGTCGGAGGGGTGCGGGTGGGGGGGACAGTGCTGAAAAGCCAGAAAGGGTATGCGAACCTGCGGCACTGCACGGCCTGGGGGACGAGTTTGAAGAGAAAAGCAACAGACCCCACTGGGCATTGGGAGGTCTGTACGGACTACTGCACCAAAAGAAATGTCCCATACCATGACGGTTTGGTTTGAGCTACTGTGTCTAACGTTAATGTGTTACACTTACACGGTTTAATTATTTTATGTGTGGATGAGCAGATGGCTGGCCTTTGAGAAGAGTGCTTTCAGTGGGGAGCTGTATGTCCTGGAGAAAGGCCACTACCAGTCTCCTGCTGACTGGGGCGCCCTCAACTGTCGAATCGGCTCCATACAGCCCGTCTTCCAGGTAGGCAACGCTCTGGCTGTGTCTGAAATCGTTCCCTATCCCCTACTCCCCATATAGTGCACAAACGTATAATGCACTCAGCAGCAACTAGAGTCGGCGCCGTCAAACTTATTATTAAAAAAATATATAAAAAATGTAATTATAAAATTCAACAATCATCACAAAATGTCAGAAATACTTGCATTTATTGGCTTTGGTCTGTCTATTTACTCTTTGGGGAGTTTAGGAGGAGTTTCGTTTTTGCTCCGTCTAGGGTACATCTATGCTCACTACTTTTTGCAAGTCATTTTTTTGGCTACTCTGCCCATATCTGGAAGTAACTATACATGTGCAGGGTTGTGTGTATGGGTGAGTGTGTTGGTGTATTAACTTATTTTTCTGTGATTTCAGGACAACATTTCAGCATCGGGAAAGTTCAAGGTGAGTTTGGGAGACAACCTCCACTTTCAAAGTCTTAGTTTGAAATATTATTGTTAATGGCACCTAATTATAAACTCTTGAAGTTGTGATAGTTGTCCTAAAACAGTGCTATAGGTTAACTGTCTAACTGTCTATCTAACAAAAGTTTGCACTCAACTCCCTGCCTGCTCTGCCCCCATTGATCCCCTCACTCCCTGAGCCCTAACCATAGACTGTCTATGGCCTTGACTCTGACCACCCAAATTGCACACAGCACTTTACCTGTAGCCTGGCGAGCCAGAACCAACGCATCGTCCACGCATCGCACGTCGCTAGATGCTTGCATTGGATCAGGTAAAACCAGGGTCGGAAATGCAATGCATCAGCGATGTTTGATGCATGGACAATGCATTGGTTCTGGCTCGTCAGGCTAATTTAACTCCAGGCACAATGGCAGTGGTCTATTGGACTCCTTTTTATGTATTACGATTCATGTTTCTAATCTTTTTATCTGTTATACCCAAGTGCTTTGTTGGTTCATATGTTTTTAGTTAAATGCACCGAGGGGATCAGAGAGGACAGCATGTCATTTACTGCACATTTGACAATGAAGTTGGCTTTGAGTTTGTAAGACACACCTCCTTCCGTTCTTTACAAAATTATGTATTTTTGCAGGCCTATCTGTATTCAGAGGAGGACTTCCGAGGCAGGGAGGTCTTGTTAGAAGACAGTCAAGCAGCTCTGGATGAAGACTTTGCACCCAAGTCTTGCCGGGTCACGGCTGGCAGGTAACTCAAACAATATACCATACTAGCATAGGAAGCTAAAGAGACTAGGTATTTTATAATGGAGGTGAACGTGATCCATATATTTCATGGAATTATTAATGGTGTTACAGTCATTGAATATTACATACTGACAGAGATGGCAAGTAACAAAGTACAAATACTTAAGTACTGTACTTGAGTCGAAGTCAAGTATCTGTACTTTTAGTACTTTTTTTCTGTGGGTACTTTTTACTTCTACTCAGTAGATTTTTACAAAAATATCAGTACTTCTACTCCTCACTTTTCCCAAAACAGAGTCGTTACTTTCTATTCTCTTTTTTTTCTGCAACGGCATGGTAGTTATACGTGTACAGCGTGAATCAGTCAGTAGGAGTAGCAGTTAATAAGTTGTTTTCATTTAGTATCTGGGTGTGCCCCTCAAAAAATATCGCCTGTAAAGTGTTGAGGCAAATCTAGGTTCTGTACTTTGTATTTCATACTTTCAAAAATACTTTTGAGTAGATATTTGGATCAGTACTTTGTAGTCTTACTCGATTTGTTTTATCACAAATGTGTTTTACTCTTACTCAAGTAAGAAATCCCAGTACTTTTTCCATCGCTGCATACTGACGCCTTCTACAACAGTTCTTAATAAAGTTTTGGTCCGATTCGACCGTTCCAGTATTTGGGTACTGCCCAAATATGCTATGGCAAACAGGGTTGTGGAGGTTTTTTTAGTTCTTTTTCCCATCTATTTTGGCCGGAAACTAGGTTAAAAAGATCGAGGGTAGATATCACAGTAGAGCCAACGAGGGGAAGGGAACTTGCGGCACTGCGGATGCTGTGGTAGACACAGTGCCATTAACATGAATGAGGGCGTGTTTGGTGCGGTGTCCATGACCACTCCGCCGATGACACCCCGGGAGGTAACTTTTTAAAAGTAATCGCTTAAAGTTACTAAAGCTGTGGTATGGACTTTCATTCAGGAAGGTGGAATTTTCATTTTTCATACAAAGCTGCCTATTGATACGCTGACAGTTCAGCAGCTTAAAAAAATAATGAATCAATGAATGAATTAACCTTTATTGTCCACGGAGTTGTCATCAAGCTGATAGACAGGACACGACAGCAATAATTAAGACAGTTAAATTAAAAACAAATGCCATGGCTGTATCCTGGCTTGGCCATTAGGGCGCCAATGAAAATGCTCTGTGAAAAAAGACAGTTTGACAGTTCATTTGGCCCACACTATGTTTTGAGAAGATTGATGAATTTCTCAAAGATTTGGTGTGTTAATGCTCTAGGGTTTGGACTTTGGACTTTGGAGGCCAACACTTGAATTATAATTGGCCAAACTGCATAGGACTAGTTAGGATAAACTGGTATTGTGCCTGTTTGGAGTGCATACCTAGAACCAAAACGTGGCAGCACTCTTAATTTCACTGTTTTTTTATTTTACCTGGTTTTATACAACACGTCTTGTTAAATATATAAACTAGAAGCACTCAGAGAGTGCAAACCTGTGCCAAGGTCATGGGGTCACTGATACCAAAACATCTAGACCCTATTATGTTACTTATAGGCTACAGAAATGTACCAAAATTTAATCACTTGTCACCAGTGGTATGCGCGAATGCTCTTGTTGGTACGTGGGATTATAGTCATAAAAATAAATATTTTCATCATCTGCCGGAGGTGTAACGTGAACTCGGGTCTTCAGCTTGGCAAACCGTAGGGCTAACCACTACACTATCTCAGCTGTGTTAGTACCACGCATTAGAGTGGAGGGAACTGCTGTGTGTTGCTGGAGGTGATCACAGTTTGTAAGCTCATAACAGTTGTCAAACTATTATGTTACTTGTAGGCTACAGAAATGCACCAAAATGTAATCGCTTGTTCCTTTGGTCATTTCCAACAACTCAACTCTAATTTCATCCGGATCCGTGTATAACTTTTTCAGTTATCCTTCTGACAGACAAACCAACGCAACCGAAAACATAACCTGCTCGGCACAGGTAACAATCTGCTTAGCAGAGCTGCATATAAAACAATGTGTTGGTTGTTGTGAATGTAGCTGGCTGGCCTATGAAGGGGCCAGATTCGAGGACAACATGTACGTGTTGGAGGAGGGCGAGTACCGCAGTCTGGAATCCATGGGCTTCCTGTCACCTGACTCCACCATCCGCTCCATGCAGCCCACCGGACACGTACGTCACACTCTACACACAGGCCTGGGGGGTTAATAAGTAACTCCATGTCTTCAGGCAGTTGCTAGGCGTGTGAATGCAAACATCATATATACTTTTTTTTTTGTTTGCCCCCGTGAGCAAAGCGACCTACCTATCTACTGCCTATAGTGCCTCCTATCAGTACACTGGGGTAAACGCACTCACAGTCCCTTGAAGCAGCATTTATACTGTATACACAAATACAGTTTAACACACATACAACCAGGTCAGACCGTGAAGGAAAACAATGGTAATTCTTCCCTTCCCTTCTTCCCATTAGCCCAGTCCATACTTACCAGGACTTGAAAACGTAATTATTCTGAAAGTGTTCCGTTACAAACAGTTCAGGCAGGCCTTTGTTTATCGTTTTCGTTCTCGGAACCGTTCTGGCATGACAATATTCGTCCTGAACCAGTTCATAACACAACAATTTTGTTAATTTTTAAAGTTCCTCATATTGTGCAAAAAATATTTGGTGGACATTCAAACTTCAGTGTAACTGTTACGTTAAAACCAACTTTAAAACTCCATTACATTCACTTCCTCGCCTGTCCACAAGATAGAGCCCCAGATGCATGAGGCTTGATGACAACTTAAAGTTGGATGGATGCACAACCGGAAATAGTCTCCCAGACATAGGATATGTTAAAATATATAGAGAACAGCAAAACGTTTTTAAATGGTTTTGTCAAAAATGTTTTTGTTTCCATTTCCGCTCCTCGTAAAATTCCACATAATTCCGTTTGTTTTAGGTTCCTTGAACCGGTTCGGAGCCCTGATACTTAACTATTTTGCCTCTTTGCATGCAATCACTCTGGTGCGCGGCAGTACTTTGTTAGCATAAATTGGCACCAAACGGGGCACCCAAACGGGGGTGTAGATGGAAGCATCTAAAAATTGTTGCTTTGGGGGTGTCGTTGGCGGAGTGGTTATGGACACCGCACCTAACCCCCATTGATGTTAATGCCGCTGTGTCTACCGCAGCGTCTGCAGTGCCGCGAGCTCTCCTTCCCTCGTCGGGTTGTCTGCAATGTCTAGCCCCGATCTCTTCAACCTAGTTTCCGACTAATCCATTAGTTGCTTCCTTCCTCATCCACTAAGCTATGTTAACAAAGTGCCGCTGCACGCAGAGCTAGTGCCCACATGCAATGATAGGACATTTTAGGTATGTATCGACTCAGCATCAGGGAAGACGATATTTCAGCATACGTTTTCGGTGGAATGTTTCCTTAACTCCCTACGCACTACATAGTGCACTCACTATATATTACACCCAACAGCAAAGAATGCCGTTTCAGACACTAGAATCGGCAATGTTAATCTATGTCATGGCTGTTGCATCGTCACATCATTGCTTGTACCTTAAAACTAGATTAATTCTTTTAAAAAGTAAATTTACTCGCTTTTCTAATCTGATTACTGTAATCCACCGCTACCCAAACCTCTTCGGACACCACTGAATAAATGGCATGTCCACAATACTTTATTAAGTCTCACATACATACCGGTACATGTATAGTCAAATTCTTCCTCCGCATTTAACCCATCCCTGAGGAGCGGTGTATAGCCACAGAGCCTGGGGGCCAACTCCATACTCTGAGTCTTGGCCAGGGGCAGGAGCTGGTTAACAAGGACATGTTTTTGGTGGTGGGGTAACCGGAGGAAACCCACGCACACACGGGGGAACATGAAAACTCCCCACAGAAAGGCCTGGCCAGGTTGAGATTTGAACCCAGGACCTTCTTGATGTGATCCAGGAGTGCTTACCACTGCACCACCATGCTGCCCCTCATATCACTATATAGTGAGTAGGGATCAATTTATTTTATTTATAAGTTATTTTTTGGGCGCAAGCGCCGTTTTTCATTTTTTATTGAGAGAGATATTGACACGCTTAAATCAGAAACTGGGATGAAGAGTCGGGGAGAGACATTGCAGAAAAGCTTGAGACGGTATGCAAACCTCGGCGCTGCTCAGCTTGTGGCCTGGGGCGTTTTGTGTTCGGTGTTTCTGACCTCACACCATGTTGTCCCCAGGAGTTCTCTCTACCATCAGTCACTCTGTTCAGTAAGCTCGGCTGCAAAGGCCGCCAGATCAGCGACACGGCCGGACTGGTCAGCCTGCGGCAGATGGGACTGGATACGCGCATACGCTCTCTCATGGTCACCGGCGGCATGTACGTGCTGCAAGCTTTTGCTTTAAGAATAAAGGAATTAATAATACATAATACATAGAATTTTTTTCTATGCAAATGATGGTGTTTTAAAAAATGCATGGTTCATATATTCTTTATCCGTATTTGTATTAACTGTTAGTTCAGTGTAATATTTATCCTTTGTGTATTTTTTTGGAGGTTGCATTCAACATCTGATAATGAATACTAGTTGGGAAGAGAAATATATACTATTTCATTTAATCTTACAAAGATTTTCTGGCTTGTGTTCCCCAGTGAAAATAATATTTGTAGTAAATTGCCTAATAATAATAATAATAATAATAATAATAATAATAATAACAATAATAATAATACCGTTGCAATCCACAGGTGGGTGCTGTATGAAGAGGCAAACTACCGCGGCAGACAGTTGCTGCTGCAGCCAAGTCAGATTGGGGACTGGTGTGGGTTCAGTGGCTGGCAACACGTGGGCTCTCTTCGACCACTGTTGCAGGTAAGCACCGCACAGTTCCTCACTCTTTCTCACACAGAGGTCCTGACATGACTTGTTTCATGTCAGGACCGCTTGGGCTCCTGGGTGTTCAATGGTGGATGGCAGATCATGGCTAAAAGTTTAGGAGATGTGATGGTTTTTATTGCGAGTGCACCGGTCACGTTTTTTGTCCCCGATCCGATCCCCATCCTTTGATTTTAACGATCGGCCCATCCCGATCTCCGTCACTGACTCCTGATACCGAGTCCCGATACAGAGTTCTGATCCTGCAAAAATTGGTAGTACCCAAACTATTTGGCACAATTGTCAATTTCAATAATCGGCAAAGTAAATAAGAAGTCACTTGGCTCCCAACTCATTTACCGATTCTGATCGGCACAAAATCACGAGTCCCGATCCTTGGAAAAAAGTCTGCTCGGCCCCCGATCACCAATCTGAGGATCGGATCAGTGCACCTCTAGTTTGTATTCGACTTTTCTATAAAGTACTCATTGCCCTAGTTAGCACAGATCCTCAGTAGGTTAACAACACAGCTGTTGTCGGTGGCCGGCTGATATAATTTTTACTTTAGGCTCTACTTTTACTTGTAATTCATACATTGCTGTCTGCTATGTTGTTCAACTTGTATAACACAATAGGAATAAATAATTTCCCTTTGGGATCAATCAAGTATTCTGATTCGGAATTGTAGGATCATTCTGGGACCCTCTGTCTGAAGCAGTCCTTCATTAGCCTTTATAAGTTATCACACAGAGTCCGCCTCAAGTGTCTCAGATTGCTGCAAGTCGCCTTGTGGTGCTTAGTGCTACAACTAGCGATTATTTTGAATGATATTTTATTGTCATCAATTAATCACCTATTTTTACTGATGATTAATTGATTAATTGGTTCATTTTTTTCAATTAATATGAGATTGATTATTAGTGTGAATTACTATTAAAAGTTGAAATATTAATATTGCAACAAAACAAAAGTTTTGCTTTCTCCACTCATTGCTAACATTTCCATTTGTTAGTATTAGCAAAAGCCTACTTTTCCATGCTAATACTAACATATTAGGTTTTCACCAAAGCTTACGTGTTGTCTTTATTGTATTAGGGCCATGACACTGGGAATGGAGACTGGCATTGGGAACAACAAATATTAAACAGGTTTGAGGGGAAGATGGGCCTAATAAGGAAATGATTAATCACTGCCGATAAATCGATTATCAAATTAGTTTTATAAGTTTAGTTTTTAGCGATTATTTCAATAATCGATTAATGTAGTGGTGGTGAGTTCTCCAGACCCTCAGTGGATAGACGTACATGCGTGGTAGGCCATAATAATAATAATAATAATAATAATAATAATAATAATAATAATAATGACAATAGAACTTTATTGTTCACCAAGGTGTGTCTGACCTTGTGATCCTCCACCAGAGGCCACTGTTCTTCCGACTGCGGAGCCGGGAGACGGGCAGCCTTGTGTCGTTGACCGGGGCGCTGGACGACATCAAGCTGATGAGGCTTCACGCGCTGGAGGACAGCGGCGGACCTGAGCAGCTCTGGATCTACCAGCACGGACGACTCAGCTGCAAGGTGCGCTTGGTTACCTGGTAGAGCTGGGTTGGTATTGGTGCTTTGAATCCATATTTTTTCCCAATCGGTTTGTTCCGATTGGGAACGAACCGATATAAACAGAATTATAATGTATGAATTCCACCAATGAATTGATGTTCCCAAACCAGTTAGAACAAAAAAATATTGTTCCCGGAACATTTCATTTCGTTCCTGTCAGCTGTTTAATGCGATGTAACATATGTCGGGGCGAACCCACAACGACTCGCTACAGAGACACACTGCTGCCCGCTGGTAGCGCTCTAGAGCCGAATATAAGTAAGTGTTCCTGTTCCAGAACATAATGAATAATAACGTTTCCGGCTCTGTTTCTGTTCCCTGGAAAATACAAAAACGTTCCCCGTTTTCGTTTTTGTTCCCTTGTCGGTATGTCCTGAATTGGATATCAAGTTATCACTAAGAGTCATTTGACGGTATGTCATAAAAATCACAAGAGATATTCAGCTCATTGCTAAAGGTATATTCATCCATCTGTTCAAAAGTTATCATGTTTACACAAATGACCTTACGCAGTGGCAATGCGGCGGCGCACGGCAAACCATTACATCCCTCCATGTTTCGGGAATATAATGATAACAAAATTTAGCAACATGGAAATATAGCAGCTGTTGTAAGATCGCGTCCCTTCTCCAACATAAGTATGCTGTTGGTCTGCTTTCCCGCTCTCTCGTCCCCCCTTGCACTATCTCTGT
>OMKY01143716.1:0-12883 GCA_900302395.1 Bregmaceros cantori
GGGGGGTGTCATCCAGGTGTGCTACCTGCAAATCCGTCCCCTCTACATTTTCATCAGTCATCCAGCCATCAGTAACTGCCAATACTTGTAAGATTTTTCTGATTAATATTATTACATGTCCTGTAAATAGGCCGAATTCGATACCCAATTGAATCGGATCGAATTGTGGATCGAATCGGATCGTGACCTTATGAATCGAAATCGAATCGATCCAGGCAATTCGGATCGATTCCCAGCCCTACCATGCAGTAGAGTGGAGGCAACTGCTGCGTGTTCCTGCAATTTGTATGGCTGAAGTTTGTAAACTCATACAGTTGTCAAACTAGACACTATTATGTTATGTTACTTATAGGCTACAAAAATGCACCAACATTCAATCACTTGTTCCTTGTGCTATTTCCAACGACTGTAGAAATGTTCATCCATTTTTTTATGACTATAATCCTGCATACCACCAAGAGCGTGCTCATGTACCACTGGTGACAAGTGAATCAATTTTGGGGCATTTCTGTAGCTTATAAGTAACAATAGCATCTAGATGTTTTGGCATCAGTGACCCCATGGCCTTGGCGCAGGTTTGCACTTCTTGTGTTGTGCTTCTAGTTTCTTTCTCTCTGATTCCCATTATTTGTGTTGGTGTAGTGATTGGTTGTGTGATTGAAATGTGATTTGAGTGTTGAGTGTGTGAGTGTCTACAGTGGGGTTACATGGAAGCGGTGCACTGGGAGTGAACAGGTGAACACAGCAGCAGGTTCCCTGTTCACCTGCTCGTTCACTGTTTTTCACCACGTTGGACTGTGATTTGAGAGCGTGTCGTTTGTCTGTGGTTGGGGCATGTTTGTCTGTATGAGTGTGTGCACGCGCTTTGTTTACATGTTAACGCATATGGGTGTGTGTTCAGCAGAGATGGCAAAAGCACCCATATTTCTTACTTAAGTAAGAGCAGGCCTGGACTCAAGTATAACTACAAAGTATTGATCCAAATGTCTACTCGCGTAGCTTAAAAAGTGCAGGCTCAGAAACGTAATTTTTGAAAGTATAAAGAACAAAGTCAAAAAAATACATTTGTATATAAACTGCACTTTTTCAATGCCAGTTTTACAATGTTTGAGTGTTTTTTTGCTAAAAACCTAGCATAACTTACTTCACTTAGGGTTCATAAATCCCACTGCCGGACACTGGAATTAACATCCGAAGCGTTCTCAAATCATCCTCATCGGCCCAACTCTTAATCACACAAAAAAAAAAAACAGTAAATATACATATCTCTACCATCGGTGCGCAAAAAAAGTAACAAGCCAGTTTTGGGAAATGTAAGGAGTAGAAGTACCAATATTTCTGTTAAAAAATGTAAATGTAAAATACTGAGTACAAGTAAAAAGTCATCAGAGAAAAAAAATACTTCTAAAAGTACAGATACATGAAAAAACTACTTAAGTACAGTACTTTACATTACTTGCCATCTCTGGTGTTCGGCTGGGGTTTGCGAGGTGGTGTGTGGGCGCCTCTTAATTTTTCTCGATATGTACAATTTCTACCAATCGTATCAACAAATGCGTATCAACAGTGCACACTTTGTCAACCTCGGCCGTGTCCACGAACATTCCGATGCACATTCCGAACGCGTTCAAAGAATGATAGTTCTTGAACTCCTTCATATTTTAGACGAACGTGAACGAAACGTTCATTTTTTTGATGAACGTATAATTGTGAATGCACTCTTTTTGCACTCGTGTTCATATCAGATTTCAAAAGCCTTTTCAAAATCGTCAAAATCAGAGCGAAAACACAGCAATAAAGCAAAAAACACATTCCGACTGCAAATCTAACCCAGCCCCTAATCTAACCCAAAAGTTAAATATCGCCTTTTGTTCTGCTTGTACACTGTCAATAATGTTGACAAATTATGGCTGACGACAAATTTTATAAGGACTGAACTGAAATTTGAACAAGTTCATGTTAAATGTCAACTTGTTCAACAATACTTGTACAAGTGCACGGAGCACGCACGAGCAGGGAGCGGTTGTTGATACTTCAGGCCGAACATCCAGCATAATGAGCTCAAAGACGTAACGCAGCCAATGGCTGTGGCGGACTCGAACACAAGTCACGTCAACGCTCGTTCTAAATTCCACACTTTGGACCAATTACGTACGTAATCTGCCCGTACGTTCCACACGTTGCCACCTTCATACCTCCGAGCGTCTTTTACCTTATAGTGTGCAACAACAACTATTTAGACTCAAGAGTGCCTCCCACATTTTCCGGTAATTTTGCTCCGTTTCATCCGTTCTCACATAATCATAAGGTCCCCAGACCTGTGTCAATTTACATACGTAATCGACAGAGAGAATGCGTGAAACGCTCCGTCCGTATCCGCAGTTTACGTGAGGTGTGATTGGGCCTTTAGTCACCTGCCTTTTGAGTGACCATCCCATTGGTCCATGTGAAAATGTAGGTGTTCAATTTTTTGCGTGGGGACTCGTCTACAGGGCATAGCATCACACCCCACCACTCTCGACCCCAGCACCCCTATTTCCCACGACAGCCTTGGGTGGGCAGTCCGTATGGGTGGTGTCGGGTGGGGTTAGATTGACGCTCCACTAACGGGGCTCGACTCACCCGGCGAGTCCCTCTCAACAAGTGGCTCCCACCCCCTCTCCACAGCGTCCCGCTGCTGTCATGGCTGAAGGTGAGAGGCTGACGAGGCCGGAGCACATGCAGGCGGGGGGAAGAGACTGGCGGGGTGGGTTAAGGAGTGTGGTGGCAGGACAAGTTATTTTGGACTCTGGAATGACCGGCCTGCTCTTCCTGACTGACAGGTGACAACTATTCACACGCACACACCGCCACGCCGGGTGTCATGTACAGATCCATCTTTCTCACTGAGGACCTATACTCAGAAGGTTACCCTTTAAAAGTAATCCCTAACAGTGCTGGTGTAACGGAGGTGAAGTGGTAACATAGGCTGTGTCCGAAATGATTACCTATTCCCTACTCTCCATATGGTGCACTCACTTATAGCGCACTCAACAGCAATGGCAGAGATTTCGGACACTAGAGTCGGCGCCATCGGAATTATTATAATATATATAATTATAAAATATAATTATGAAATTCAATATTCATCACAAAAAGTCATAAGTTCTTACATTTATAACTATTTGCTGTGGTCGGTCGCTATTTACTCATGCCGTGCCATGTTTTTATAGTATAACATAATGGGTTATATAGCTTCTATCGTCTAGGGTACATCGATGCTCAGTACTTTTTGCGGGGCATTGTGGGATATTTTGAGTGCACTATGTAGGGTACATTGAAAATTCAGACACCCCTACAAACTGGTGTTTAGCCCATATAGTGCACTACATAGGGAATAGGGAGCGATTTCGGACACAGCCATACTTACATGTATACAGCGATCGAAACTACAGCTGTACAGCTGATTAAGGCAATCAAGTATCAATTTATACTCTGGGCCTCCTACCTTGGCAAAAAATTTTTCCGATTAATCACTGTGTGGTTGCTCTTATTCTCTAGTACCCAACGTTGTGTCATTGTTATGTTGCACTTAGTAGCGACCCCTGGCTGTTCCACACCCACCCACCGCTACCATCCCTAAGCCTTGGCCGCAACCGGCCGTGCGTACAATAATGTGGGCCAAATCGTACGACCTGTACGTAGTGAGCACAACCTCCGTGCGGAAACCAAATGAAACATGAACATGTGACCACATTTATTGTGCACCACATCAACACAACTGATTGATTTAAATACATATGAAAACTTGAAGGAACCAAAGGTTGTGTGTCCATACATTTAGTTGTGAGTGAACAGCACGTGTGCAAGTACGTAACAATGACGCTGAGATTGTACGTTTAATGCACGACGTAAGCATGCCTAAGGCACGTGGCCGCAGCAGCAGAGCCAGCCCTCCTGTGATAGGCTATGCACTACGCACCCGACTCCGGCGGCACTCCCTGCCGAAGAAGCGTTCACAGTTTATTCCGATCCAAAATACTATGATATGACTGTTTCACCCCCGTTACACCAGTTAAATCATGGTATAGCTTTAAAATAATGGCAACTTCAGATTTGTTTCCTTTGGTCCATAAGAGTACAAGCATATTCTGAAAATCGACACGATTCAAGATTCAATAATTTATTGCCATTCCACAATGTGATAGGAATTGGTTTGGTAGCTGCTCGCATACAACACATTAGACACACAAGCAGACATGATTGCAACAGTCAAGCATGACAAGACAAGCATGTTTCCACACAATAGACTAGTGGGAACCATTCAAATATCTAATAGCCGTTGGGTAAGTACTATTTACTATTTAAGTACTATATACTATCTATCTTAGCCGGGATGTTTTACTCACCATGTGTGTTCATTTTTTGGCATGGCGGTGTGTCAGGTTTACACAGACCTATGCCCACCCTGGAATAGAAGTGAATCTCCTATTTTCTGACACCATTTTCCCAGTGGTGTCCACATGGCAGCGAGGTTTTAGGTTCCAGAGTGGAACGTTTCCGTTCCTGGCCGGGCAACACAACCAATACCATGATGCAACGTACGTATACACCGGCGCCGCGCAGGTTCATTAATAAATGTTGATGTTGGTGACACCGTTCATACTATATTTTTCACCAGTGGAGCTCTGAGAGTGGCTGGGACAACAGTGTGTGGGGGGAAGTGCTTGTGTAAACATACTATGAGATGGAGAAGTGACACATTGAAAACACTAGCTCTTGGCCTCCCGCAGCACATTAGCCCCTCCATGGAAAAAGAGGTGGGGGATCATGTCTGTAGACCTAAGGTGCTTTAGACCAAAGGTTCACAACTCTGAACGCTGGTCTTCTGACCCTTCCGTGGAGCGCACGAAGCCAAATGCCGCCGCCGGTCTCCCACCCACCCAGAGCGAACTCCCGCGGTCGGCTTTTAACCAAGAACGAACGTGTGCTTTGTGAACCTAATCCAGAGCGAGAGGTCGGCGGCTTACTGGTGTGCTGCTGCTACGGCGTTCGTCGTTGTGAACCTTCTGTCTTTAGAACCTTCGGTCTACAGCGCGGACCCCTAGAAACGAAATATGCCTACTCTCCAGCAGTTGATTCCATATTGGGCTTGATATCAAGCGGTTCTTCTTGATTCATCCGCATGGTTGTGTTTTTGAATGACGCATATGCGCCCTGCTTCTGCAATTTGTTCCGGTGTATCCAGTTGCGGTGCTCTGAGACGTGTGCCATGTGTATTGTGCTGTTTTCAGCAAGTGTTAATACCTTTATGGATCCGTTACTTTGTGGACGCACACCTTGATACCCTAGGATGTTTGCAAAGGGCTGACGACTGTCTGAAACAATACCTCTGAGTTTCGGAGGGTAGCCCAGACACACCAAAGCATGGGGACACCAGACAACCACATCAACACCTTGACATAACCAGTGAGATCAGAAAAAAAATCACCAACCTGTCCGTTTCTGTGCATGAACCTTCCTATGTCACTTTTTGTGCATGATTTTAGAGTTCCAAACCCAGAGTGTTTGTGTGCAGGGCACAAATCCTCCTATCTGGCTGCATGCTCCTCCCATGGTCCTGATTGGAGCACCTGGGGCTAGTTTATAAAAGCCTGTGTTAGCAGACCCGAGTTTCTCTTGTTTTTCCCACACATGTACCCGCTGTTTGGTAAGGTAGGATCCAAATATAGGGAGGTCTCTTTACATTAACACGCACGTAGATGGTTTGATGTCTTTTAGGTAGTGTAGTCAGAGAGGGCAAATTATTTCTTAGTTTAGCTAGAGAAACCCTTTGTATTCTAGGAGTTTTATTTATTTATTTCTTTGATTAAGAAGATCTCGGGAAATTGCATCTGAGGTAATTGTATTTTTTGTTTAATTAAATCTATTAATATTGCACTTGGTTGTCGTCTTTGTTGCTCCCACACACTTTGAGGTTTTGGTTTGGTGATTGCTTTTATGTTGAGCCCCAACAACATGTTGGGACCCCAAAACATAACAGTCCCAGACTCAGTGTGTTAATGCTCTAGAGTAAGTTCATGAACTGATTAGACTGGAGGTCAGCACTTTCAATATGGCTGAATTCAACATGGCCAAATTTTTGTTTGGTCCATAACTTCTGGCTGGGTGAATGGATCGGCCCCAAATATTAATTTAGCAGTCGGGAGTCGGGACAAATTCATAGGCCTACTTCTATGGAAGCGTTCACCATGCTCTTGATCATGGAACCCTCAACAAGCAGATGCTACTGTATCACACACTGGAGTGTGTCCGAATTCAAATTCCACATGTGTATATTGCTTGTGTGTGATTGCGATATAAATAAGAGTATCCCTACATTCTTTGGACAATTATCCCATTTTAGAAATGTCTTTTGGGGGTCCGCGTTGGCCCAGTGGTTATGGACACCGCACCTAACGCGACCCCATTCATGTTAGTGACGCTGTGTCTACCGCAGCGCCGGCAGTGTCGCGAGTTCGACTACGCTCGTCGACTTGTCTGCAATGTCCCGATCTCTTCAACCCAGTTCCCGACTAATCCTATGCAATAAAGATGGAAAAACGGCACTGACGCCGGAAAAAAATAACTTATAAGCCTATGCATTTTCATGGCACTCAAAGGGTTAAAAACAACATAGTATTATTTTTAACCACACTGCAGGCTTATTGTGCCATTCAAAAGTTAATACGCAAGGGCGGCCCAGGTGAGGTCTCCTTCTCATGCTCCAAAGTGTGCACTGATTGGCAGCAAGCGCCGCCATCCTGCACCCGGGGTGCACCCCCCCACTCTCGCACCCCCCTTTTCTGGGTTTCTCCACTCCAATCATCTACCGCAATGCATCGGAACTGCAACGTTTCTCCACACGGGTGTTAGCGCCGGCATTTCAAATAGCCGACCGAACGAACGACCGCCGCTGCCTCCGCATCAGCAGCAGCGCAACGCCGGCCTCTCTGTCTTTCCACTCCCCACTGGTTAAGGTTCGGGTTGAGCTTCATGTTCAACCAGTGGCGTTTCTGTGCCGTCGCTGCAAATTAACCATGTCGTAACCACAGAACTTCCAAATAAAGCTGTCGGAGAGAACAAACGTCGGAACGGAGGAATGTCGAAATGGAGGCGTGTAACCCTGCACTCATCCCTCTTCTGACAGCCGAGGATCTGTAACACAAACTGACCCCAGTTCTCCTGGCCCGAGGTAATAGAACGGGCCGAAGTGGGAGGCACCGGTAGGTGTTACGTGCTCCCAGGAAATGTAAATTAAACATCAGCCTCTCAATCATGTCACCGGAAGCATGATACGGAGCTCCCGTCACCTTGGAAAGCCTGATCAATGAATCAACGTCAGAAAACCCATCACACACTAAATTTTGCTATGTGTGCAAACAAATTATAAGCCCTATTGATTTATGATGTGGCATAAAGCAAGCTTTCTATAACATGAGTAGCATGCGGTTTTCGTTTGAGACGTACGACAATGTAAACGGTGCCGCTAACGTGGTTAGCAGACAAACGGTCGCTCCCTGGTCGGCAGACCTCGCACATGTGGGCAGCAGTATGGAGACTACACAGGTGTGTACCTACATATACAGCGTTGGAGAGCAGTCGACTAGATTTAATCAGATTACAAAAACAATTAGCTGCACTCCACCACCCTCAGTTGGGAGTCAAACTATGTAAAACTATTAGAAACAACAATAATAATACATTAACACTATTTCATTAATTGTCAATTGATTTAGTTTTATAGGGTACATGTTTAAATAAAAAAATGTTGAATCAAATCAAACTTTATTTCTATAGCACCTTTCATGCAGAGCAATTCAAAGTACTCCACAGCAACACAACAAAAAAGGAACAATGTGACCCACAATCTTCCCAACCCATTAAAAAGCAAGCGTACACACAAACATGTTCAGTGGCACACATTCACAGGCATTGGATTTGTCAACAAAATGATACACATGGCTTGGCACCGAGGATATACAGTAAGAGGAAAGACTGGAGTACTAATAACAGGAAAATGTAACAGTTTAAGAAAATAAATGAATACATAGATACATAGATGAGTAAAAATATATTTATCAGTATAGTAATAAAATGATAATAAAAAATAATGAAAAATAATAACTGAATAAATAATTAAAGTATTTAGTACAAAGATAATAGAATAAAACCATGCATCTTGTCTCATTGCTTGTGACAAGGTCCTTTATCAACAATAGAGCTACAAATAAATAATTATTGATTATTTAATTCATTTCCAACTAATTTGATGATTGTTTAATCAACAGCGATCAATTGTTTCCTTGTTTGCTCTGTTCTTCACTCATGTGTGTTGAATATATTGTAATGAGATGCACAGCGCGGTGCATGCTGGGCTGGCACCGTTGGTGTCTCGGCGTGGTCTGAACGAACCTCAGCTATTGCCGATGGCGTTCCTCTATGCCCCAACTCCTCCTCGGGGGGAACTTGTTACAATATGTTGTTCCCAATACCAGTTAATAATCTTTATGATTTAAAAACATAATAATGGAGAGAATAATTGATTAATCGTCAGTAATAATGGGTGATTATTCACTGATCAAAATAACCAACAATATTTAGAAAATCATAGCGTGACACGTGGAAGAAAGGGATTGTTCTGTAGGGATTCAGTTCTCTGCACATGCAAGGTAGCTCCAATTTTTCACAAAATTACTGGATTCTTCATAGGACTAGTTCGTAAATATCCAAAATTTCAGCACAATAGTTCAGCATCTTCATGAGTGGGTGGAGGGGTTGGAAAGGGTCGTGGGGTGTCACCTGTGTGCCAGCTTCATTGGGTGTTTCGGCCTCTCATACCCTTCTGTGAAGGGTGGCCCACCACATTTTTAGAAATATGGAAATAACGATACCAAGGTGAACTGCTCGGTATACAGCAATACGGATTATTGTCACCAAAGGTATTGCAGCAATGACACCCAACCAGCGTTGCTAGGTCATGGCATCGGCAGGCTGCTGCTCAGTGCGGGAATTAAATTGAAGGTGAGAAAACGTAGACAGTTAATGTGTGTAACCAGGGATTTCAGAGCCTTTGTGACGTCTGCCCCGAAGCTTTGGAAAGAGCTACCTTGCTATGTCCACGCAGTGCCATTGATCAAGGATTTTAAATCATCCTTGAAAACTCACCTCCCAGGATTTAAACCAGCTCAGTGTACTTCGAAGTAAAAATATATATTTTCTGATTTTATTGCTTTTGTTTTGTTTTCTGTTTGTCTATTGTGTTTAATTTTTGGTGTTGTGGTCCATTCATATATTGTACTATACAGCAGTACAGTAAATTGGTCAAGCATGGCTGTTTCTTAAATTAAGATTAAGTTGAGTTGTTTTGTGTGTGTGTGATCTTTGGGAAGTCTAATTTAGTCAGAGATCAGAAGGTCTAAAACGAGTTTGTTTGGAACCAGTCTCTCTACTGATCGATCAGAAAAAAACAAAAACAAACTCTGACTAGGGGCCGACGAATGAACAACATTGAACATTGTCACCAAAGGCGACAATGACCGTGTCTAAGTGCCATTTCAAATCATCACCTGCCGAAGATAGGGGCCAGCTGACGGGAGCGATTGTTATAGTCTTTTGCGTTTCAACAGACGTCATTGGCTGCGCCGCCCCCCGTGGGAACAACGTGCCGCGCTATGATCAGCTCGTCACTCCCTGAAGGCCGTTAGAATTGTTGCGAGTCCGGAGCTAGTTTTAGCCCTCGTGGCCGTGCAGAGGTTAGCGCGCTCTGCAGAAAGAAGCTGGTAATAAAGGGCTTGGCAGTGCAACACACTATTTCGGTTCTCCACTTTTCGGTTAGCATTGCTTTTTATCCATAAATTTGAATCTTGTGCCAGTGGAAACAATATCAATACTTTGCTTTGTTTGTCAACTGTTTAATTGGTTGGTTGGGATTTGGTTAACGTGAAATAACAAATTCCCTCCCGTGGATCTATAAAGTACCTGTATATTACATTTAAATAATGACCGGTGGTGTCTCAGAGACCTCTTACTTTGAAAATGATTTTAGTCTGCTCAACCTTTTACAATTGAATAGAAGAAGAAATTAAATATAGTATTATTATTATTATTATTGTTATTATTATTAAAGTGTAAAATAAATCCACCATAGATGAGGGGCCATGGGATGACTTCCTACCACTTTAGTTTTGTCAATGATAAACTTCTTTTAATGGAGGACGAGAGTGAACAAGAAAACCAATGAAGTAAAAAAAAAAATCAGACATTTTTCAGTTTTTAATCTTCACACTTGTGAGAGCTGATCGAATATCGAAAGGGGGATTTTTCACCCATGTGTTCAATCCAGCTGAATTTCAAGCAGGGGATTACACGCCTCCATTTCGACATTCCGACGTTTCTTCTCTCTGACAGCTTCATTTGGAAGTTCCGCGGCTGAGAGTGGGCAGTGGGGAGTGGCGATACGTCGGCGCTTTGCTTCTGCCTCGGCGGCGGTCGTTCGTTCGGCTAAAAAAAAATGCCAGCGCTGACACCCAGTGGGGAAAACGTTCCGATGCATTGCGGTAGATGATCGGAGTGGAGAAACCCCAAAACGGTGCCCCCGCCAAGCAGGGAGGGAGGGCACCCACCGTTACTCCATTCCGATAAGGTTCAAATCCATAAAACTATCCGCTTATTTTGTTAGGGTTAGGGCTTAGGTTTGGGGGGTTAGGGATAAGGTTTTGGAGGGACCATAACAAAATAAGTGGATCGTTTTGGTTTTTTTTATTCACACTTTACATCACGACAAATGATACGCCAGAATTCATTTCGGAATGCAGAAGCTTTGGAATGTAGGCGTTTAACCCAAGCGGGGCCGTTGGTCTGGCTCTCTAGAGGTAGACACCCACCCACTAGTTTAGAGGTTTGCCACAGTTACTTGTAAAAAGTAATCCGACTACTGTTTACTCCTTTCGGAAGTATCTAATTTATATTAGAGTCTAATTGAACTAGTTACTTTTTGTAGCCAACCTATTTTAAAACAAACAACTAGTTCCACCAATATTTTATACATATTCTTATTTGATAATGTTAACTAGAAACACTCAGAGAGTGCAAACCTGCACCAAGGCCACTGATAACAAAACATCTAGACGCTATTATGTTACTTATAGGCTACAGAAAGGCGTCAGTGGCCTTGGTGCAGGTTTGCACTCTCTGAGTGCTTCTAGTTAACATTATCAAATAAGAATATGTATAAAATATTGGTGGTGGTGGTTGGCTATAAAAAGTAACTAGTTCAATTAGACTCTAATATAAATTAGATACTGGAGTCACTTTTTCCGTTTGTCATTTCCAACAACTCTACAAAATGTCATCCAGATCCCTGCATAACTTTTATCCTGCTGACAGATAAACGCAACTGAAAACATAACTTGCTTGGCACAGGTAATTATTTCTTTCAGGATGAGGAACATTAGGGCAGACCCGTCTCACACTGTGCATCACCTTTCATTGCTTTCCAAGCTGCTGAACTCAAGCGATACTGGGCAATGGCGATCAATGGAAAACACCTTGAGCGAAATCTCTCGACTCATTGTGCATAGGTAACCTACGCGCAATAGGTTCTCTTTTTACCTGTGGTCCCAGTGATGCTGTATCCATGTTTTGACACGTCACATATGTCGCTGCAACCTTTGGTTCCACTTTATATATATGTTGTCAGTTTATAACTTATGTAACTCTGCAAGAGTTTATTCTGAGTTAAATTCCATGTGTGTGTTCAGCTGTCTGTATATGCTACATGGCGAATAAAGCTGATTTGCACACATTGTGAACCAAAGGTTGTCGGAAGGTAACAAGCTGTTAAAATACCAAATGATAGAGTTGCACGCAGTCAACCCGGGGCTCTAAAAGCAACGTAATGTTTTGTGTCGACGTGGTCGCCCGTCCGAAATGTGCTTTGTTTTTCAGGTCAAGCGTCCGCGGCACGGCCAGAGCGTTTCACGGCGTAACGACTCGGCAGATAATAACGTGTCTGGTATGGATCGGTTTGGGACCAAGAGAAACGGGGCAGTGATTAAAACATCACCGGGCCCATAAATCAATTCAAAAATAGTGTGGTCGGTGTGCGTCAGTGCGTGCGCGTGTTCGTTGTGTTTGTGTGAAGTGTAGCGTTCCAGCGCCCTGTTGTCTTTAGGTTAACCACTGCTGTGCATACAACTGAACGCTGCCCCCGCACTGGAGACTGGGGCTGTGTAGAGCCAGCCTTAGAAGATTTTCACAATGTATATTACTGTTGGATCATTCTCTATCTCTCTGACCATCTCTCTTACCCTGTCCCTTTCTCTCTCACCCTGTCTCTTTCTCTCTCACCCTGACCATCTCTCTCACCCTGTCTCTTTCTCTCTCACCCTGATCATCTCTCTCACCCTGTCTCTTTGTCTCTCACCCTGTCTCTTTCTCTCTCACCCTGTCTCTTTCTCTCTCACCCTGACCATCTCTCTCACCCTGTCTCCTTCTCTCGCACCCTGACCATCTCTCTCACCCTGACCATCTCTCTCACCCTGTCTCCTTCTCTCGCACCCTGACCAGCTCTCTCACCCTGACCATCTCTCTCACCCTCTCTCTCTCGCTCTCACCCTCTCTCTCCCTCTCACCCTGTCTCCTTCTCTCGCACCCTGACCAGCTCTCTCACCCTGACCATCTCTCTCACCCTGTCACCCTGACCATCTCTCTCTCCCTGTCTCTTTCTCTCTCACCCTGACCATCTCTCTCACACTGTCTCCTTCTCTCGCACCCTGACCAGCTCTCTCACCCTGACCATCTCTCTCTCCCTGTCCCCCTGACCATCTCTCTCTCCCTGTCTCTTTCTCTCTCACCCTGGCCA
>OMKY01143717.1:0-15934 GCA_900302395.1 Bregmaceros cantori
CCGACCACGGCAAATAGGTATAAATGTACTTTTGACTTTTTCTGACGATTGTTTAATTATATTATTTTAATATATTATTTTAATAATTATATTTTATAATTAATTTTGACGGCGCCAACTTTAGTGTCCGAAATCTCGGCCGTTGCCGCTGAGTGCACTATAAGTGAGTGCACTATATGGGAGGTAGGGAGTAGGGGATAGGGAGCGATTTTGGACACAGCCAATATCAAAGATTCAATTCCTTGGCGATTAGTTGTCTATTAATCGACTAATCGTTGCAGCATTATATACAACATTAAGTAAAACCAAAATACAAAATGTCAAATCAAGGAATTAATAAAAACAAGAAGCAAGATGAGCACAGACAGAATGTAACGTGCAGAGCGCAGTGTTGCAGACTCCATTCATCCACACTCCGTCCGAAGAAAAAAAAGGCATTAAATGCACGCTAGTGTTCCAACACATGCTCTTGCAGGTAAATAAAAAACAGCTGAGGTACATCAGTATTTATAAATAAAATATGAATTAAAAACACGTTTTATAATTGAATGCCACCCGTCAATCAGAAATAGATTTGTGATGCAGCCAGAAATTCACACACCTAGTACCGACACAAGGCCCACTGTCAGACCGCGTGACGGTGGGTCTAAATTCATCATAAAAATGACATATTAAGAGTGTCTGATTCTTGAAATCCTTTGAAAAGAAATTACTTCAAATACGCCAATTTATTTTGCGTTGCTTACGTGCTCCTGCACATGAATCAAGGTCCATGCATGCAAGCAGAAGAGATTGCAAATCCAGTTTCAGAAAGTCAAAAGGTCCTTTGTTTTTGATGTGCTGCAAACAAGTGGTTATCGGAGCGCTTTAGTTAAATTGTTCGGCTAATCAGTGACAACACCCGATGGATGGCGTTCATTCTGACATACCATGTACTAATAAATAACCTTTTTTAATTTAAATGACAGGAATAAGGCTTTAAATATGCAAGGGTCGTCACTACAGAGAGTAACGAGATAAGCAGATAAGGAAACGTGGCAAGAACACCATCAACAGAGATGAAGAAGCTTACACTCTTTCACGTGTTTGGGACTCCATCCTGCAAGGGCCCCCTGACAGGGGGAGGCGTGGTCAAATCCCAGTCAGACCCCACCCACAAGGAAGTGAGAAAGCTGCGCCGTCACCATGCCAACCGGACGCCACTCCTGATGAAGGTCGCAGAATAGCGACTGAAACTGTTGATTGATTTGACTGAACTGGATTTGCCATCTCTGGTTACACAGCATGCTGATGTACACGCGTTTCCAGGTCACCCGCGTTGAAAGTAATGGGAGGTCAAAAATATAAGCGTTGATGCAAGGCAGCAGAAGAGTTTGGTGGGACAGCAACAATTAGGACTCATACGAATATGAAAAACTAGAGTACTGGTCTGCTTCCGAGCTCTCTGTGGGTCGGTCAGTCTGTGTGCGAATCCAAAGGTTACACCATGTTGGTGTGTGTGTTGGGGCTGCGGGTGCGGAGGTCCTGCACCTGGTCCAGCACCCAGCCGATGGCCGGTCTCTCCTGAGGGTTGGACACCATGGTGCACTGCAGAAGGTTCTGCAGGCCTTCAGAGTAGCTGCCCACAAAGATAGGAACGTCTTTGTTTAAAGTGTAGGATGCGGGAAGGGAACACCATGGATGGTAGGGGTAGGAATCTTTGGTCACCTCCCGATTGCGATTCGATTACGATTCTGAGGTGCGGTCAGCGAGCGAAGTAGATTTGTTTGCTCATCCATGCTAATGTTTTAGCATGTACTTTCCCCTATGCTCCCTGTGTCTACATAATCCATGTTCATGGCACACAGAGTGCCGCCGCCAGTCATTCGGTGTGCTATTCAGCGGACCCATAGACTAAACAGTCTATGAGCGGACCGCACTGTATCACAGAGTGATACAGAGCGGATCTGCCTTGTGATACACACTCCGTGTGTGCTTTCCATCCTGCAAAATTCACTGCATTTTACTTGCCATATTTAAATAATCGATGCGAGATGTTTCAATCGATTAAAATCGATCTGGCCACGGCGGAATCGCGTTTAATTTAAGAATCTGAAATTCTCCCCTCCTCTAGTGGACGGGGTCCACTCAGTGAATTGACAGATCCGTTCGGGCAGGCATGTCCAAATATCCGGCAGTACCAACTATCTAGGGTTAAACCAAAATACACAATAGGATTTGGCCTCGGTGGTGAAAGATTGATCTAAATTATTCAGTTCAGTATTCAATTCCAAGTATAAGGAATTGACTTTGAAGATAGATTATATTAATTGTATTATTATTTCAAGTAATTTTTTAAAGTTATTTTTTGGGGCGAACACCATTTTTCATTCTTTATTATGAGAGATAGCGATAGGATTACCTTGGAAACTGGGATGAATAGTCAGGGGGAGACCTTGCAGAAAAGCCTGGAAAGGGGATTAGAACCGGCGGCGCTGCTCAACCTATGGTCTGGGTGACGCGCTTCATAACCACGCTGCCATTGCGCCCCCTTAATTTTGTCTTTTTAAATGACGTTTTTTTCCTTTCCTGAGAAACAAAATCGAATCTGATTCTGAGACAAAGACATAGGTGCATTTAACTTCTACTAACCTGCAGGGCTGTGGAAGGGTCACAGAGTTCTGGACAGCCAGGGCCACACTGTCCCCACGCTGGAAGACCAGGTCAAAGGGCCCCTCCAGAAACATCATAGAGTACAGCACACAGCCTAGAGACTGACACCACCACAGAATATATATGGCTCACAATGCTTACACAGTACGTTGCAAGCTACAAGCAAGAAAATGCGCCTTGCGCTTATTATGGGAATGTGACTTGTGGAGCCACGCCTCCATTGTCCTGATTGGCTACAAGCTGTGACATCATCGGATGTCCCCTCCCATCGGCTATAAATCAGTGATTCTTCCTCATGTGTGGTGTTCGGCCATGTTTTCCTGCTTGGCTCATAGCTTAGCTAGCCTATATCCGGATAATGTCCAGTATAGCTTAATAAATGAACTCTCTAGACATATTCCCCTGTGATGACTGGTCATTTCCTCTACGTGGACACCTTATCTGAGCTGCCATTACACGCTAGAAAAAGAAAAGAAAAGGAAAAGAAAAAATGATATAAATATAATATAATATAAAGACCTACCCAAATGTCTGTGCGAGCGTCAATGATACAGTGGCTCTCCACGCTGAACAGCTCGGGGGCCCGATACGAGATGGTGCAGCGTTGCGCCGCCCAGTCCTGGAGAGTCATGGCCTCCCGGGAGCCCCGCACCTATAGGACCAAGAGTAGCCATAAAAATTACTTGAGTAAAAGTATTGTTACCTCAGCTAAATATTACTCAAGTGAAAGTAAAAAAAGTAGGCATCCAAATATTTACTCTAGCAAAAGCACAAAAAGTTAGTTAAGTAGCGAAAGTACTGAGTAACTTTCATTAAATAGAAAATAATAATAACAAATTCTCACCTCCTGGAAGGAGTAATATATTTTTAAAAATGGATATGTATGGAATATTGATCATGATACAGAGAGATAGAGACCAAAAGATAAGAGACAGAGAGAGTGCGAGAAAGCCAGAGAGATAGAGAGAGAGAGAGAGAGAGTGCGAGAAAGCTAGAGAGAGAGAGAGAGAGAGAGAGTGCGCACGCGAGAGAGAGAGAGATTACATTAACATATGTCGGGGTTATTCAACTACTTTGCTCAGAGGGCTGCATTGTCAGAAGCCCAATGGGCCAGGGGCCGGAGCAGATGCCGGACGGCACCCCCCCCCCCCTCGGAGATTATGCGGGGGGCCCCGCATAATCTCCGGCCTATTTGTACAACTTGTCATGCCGCGAAACCACCAAATTTTCATAACTTTTATTTAAAGTAGCGTACTTTCCCATAAACTATAAAACTACAACACATTTATAGTGCATCTGTTGAGGTAAAGATCAGAATCTCAGTTAGCCTCAACAACACATTTCCTGTGCTTCTGGTGAGGTAAATAACAGCATCTCAGATAGATAGAACACGTTTGACCCAAAATAAATAAATACATAAATAAATATATAAATATTTTTTTTAGGATTGCTCTGGGGGCCAGAAAACAATGGTTGGCGGGCCGGATTTGCGCCAGTTGAATAGCCCTGACATATGTGTTTCACCTCACATTTACTCGAGTAAAAGTAGAAAGTAACTTGTAAAAAAATGTACTCCAAAAGTAAAAAAAGTATAGAAAAAAGCTGTAACGGAGTAAATGTAATGCGTTACTGTCCATCTGTGGTGGTAACAAAACAGGAAATGCGAGCCAGTCTTTCTGGTTCAATGTTGTATACTACAGTGACGGTGCCCCATCATGGCAGGGGGAAATAAACGGTTCTGAAGACTAGATAAGCAGGACTCTACGTTGTTAACCAGCTGCTGTGTGCTAACCAGCTTTTGAGGTTGATGCACTGCAGTCTCCACCCACCTCAATGCGTGCCGTATTCATGGAGCCCAGGTCCATCAGTACCGGCGTGTCGTCTTCGTCCAGGAGTACGTTGGTGGGCTTGAGATCCCTGGGGATATACATTAGTTAGGTTCAGATAGATGTATGCCGGCCCCCGTCCTATAGACGAGTTCAGGGGGGTACTTCCGGTTAAATTTGTATTCAGAACGTCACTTCCGGTGCTTGTTATTGGCTATTTTTCAACACGTCTATTCGGTGGGAACACACACCTACGGCGTTATTTAAAACGGATGGTGGTCACTTGCGGTGTGCTATTACACACCCAAATGCTCTCGTGCGGATCTGTGACCCACAAATGTATTATTTAATAATCAGTGCAACCCGTTTCAGTTTCTCATTCTTTTTGGAATTACTAGTAGAAGCAGCGAGCCTATTGGTCCAGAAGAAGATGTGACCACTCAGTGACTAACTTCAAGTCGGAGTTTGACTGCATTACATCAATATTCATACAAAATGGTGAACGAAGCAAGGGGAGGTGATGTGTAACTGGTCACAGACCAACATCTAGTGGTCGGATTTTGTACTGGTCTGCGTTTTGTGTGTTTGGGGTCCTCGTACCTCGGTCTTCTACCAGAGAGGACATAGGCAAAAATAAGGCACCGGAAGTGACCAACAGAACGGCGGGACAAAATGACTCAGCCCAATGTTTCGCGTAAACCTGTCTATAAGGAAAGGACACTTTTACTTTAGACTTAGTGTGAAGGATGGTTATGGTATACAACTTGAAGGATGGTTATGGTATACAACTTGACACGATGCGAAACCACATTTTCATAACTTGTATTTAAAGTAGCATACTTCCCATTAAAAGGGCTTCAATGATATGCAACAATGGTTCTTTCTTGTGTGTAACAAGCGACATCTGAAACAACAACACACAAATAGTGGTAAACAGCAGCCGCTCACTTAAACGACAACACATTTATAGTTCCTCTGTTGAGGTATTTTTTGAGCGCTTTCTTTATCCAGGATACTCTGGGGGCCCGAAAAAAATTGATTGGCGGGCCGGATTTGGCCCACGGGCCGCCAGTTGAATAGCCCTGCGGTAAGGTTTAGTTGAATAGGGGTTTAGTGTTATATAGTGTTAAAGATTAAGGGTTAGTGTGAGGGTTTTGGATTTAAGGTTAGTGTGTGAGGGTTGTGGATTTTAGTATTGCAATATCATTGTGTTCTTTGGAATTCTATCGATACGTCCATAGAGACAACGGCTATACCGGCTCGAGGCTCCTATTGAAACAAGACTGATTGTGCAACATGGATTTGGGTAATGCACCTGTGAGCATAACCACGGTCGTGGATGACTTTGAGACCGGTGCAGATACCATGCAGCGTGTGCAGGATGCGGCTCTCAGGCATCGACCGCCCCTTGTCCCGAAGCCCCTCCAGAACGGACCATAAGCTGCCCTTCTGTACACACAAGAACACACACATACAATTTAGGTTCGGATAATATATTTTTAAAAAGTTACTTAATATCAAAGGAAAATCTACATCACATCCAACCAGTACACCCCGACGGAATGGAAGGTATGAACTGTACCGCAAGGTTGTGAAATAAAATTGAAACATTTGAGAATGACATCATACGATTAATGTCTAATCATGGCCTCACAGATCGCATAGAAAGCCGCGCCATAAACAAGCATTTTTTTTCAAATCATGCTGTCCTAGTGGAAGGTAAAAGAAGCAGAGGCAGACAACCCAGACGCATGTAATGGCAGCTCAGATTAGGTGTCCATGTAGACTGAATGACCAGTCTTAACACAGGAATATGTATAGAGGGTTCATTTATTAAGCTATACTGGACATTAGCCGGGTATCGGCTAGCTAAGCTAAGCGCTAAGCAGGAAAACATGGCCGAACACCACACATCAGGAAGCATCACTGATTTATAGCCGATGGGAGGGGACATCCTATGATGTCACAACGTGCAGCCAATCAGGACAATGGAGGCGTCACTCCACAATCACATTCCCATAACACACAATTGGTGCGACAACATCATTATGAACTCCAGAAAGAAAGGAACAGAATGGGAATTGCATCTTTTGTTAAGCGCTTCGTTGCGACCTCAGTTGTGAATCGACAAAAAAATATGAAAATTTGAGAAATGACTTACACTCATGTACGGCAGCAGTAACCACGCCTCCGTCTTGCCGCTGCGCTCCACAAACGTTCCGGCAGTGAGACGCAAGATGTTGGCGTGGTCGAACATCCGGTGCATGTCCATCTCGGTCTGTGCCTCCTGCCGCGCCTCGCGGTCATGGCACAGGATGCGCTTCAAGGCATAGAAGTGTCCGTCCTGGACCCCCTCCAGCAGATCCACGTAGCTGAATCCCCTGAGGACAAAGAGGCCATTATGTCATTGTTAGCGCAGTGACGCAAGCTAGCATTACCATATAACCAGATATGGGCAGAGTAGCCATAAAAATTACTTAAGTAAAAGTATTGTTACCTCAGCAAAATATTACTCAAGTAAAAGTAACAAGTAGTCATCCAAATAGTTACTCAAGTAAAAGTAAAAAAGTACTCCACCAAAAAGTTACTTAAGTAGCGAAAGTACTGAGTAACTTTCAGTAAAAAACAAAAAACAAAAATAGGACTAATTCTCTTTTCAAAATGAAGATAGAGAGAGAAAGAGAGGGAGAGGGCGCCTGAGAGAGCGAGAAAGAGAGGGAGAGGTAGAGAGCGCGAGAAAGAGAGAGCGAGAGAGAGAGATGACGTCAGCATATGTGCCAACAGTTCCCAACGGGTGTCACTAAAGTTAATGTAACAAGTACTTTTTACTGACATCTCAGTAAAACAAATTTTTTTTCATCCCAGTTTCCAATTTAATGCTGTGACTATTTCTCTCAAGAAAGAATGAAAAACTTGAGTAAATATCAGGCTCCTCTTTACGCCAATTCACAGACAGCATCCATTTCCAGGCTTCTGCCAAGCACAAAGCCTGTCTCCTTGATCAACCTGTCCGTTCACATTTGTAGCCCAGAGGCCAATTGAGCTGTGCATAGTGAGTGTGACTGCTTTGTTTCCATGAATTTTTGATCAAAAGTTGGGGAGAAATGTTATGTGCAAGATTACATAGGTCATCCCTCATCACAGCCTGACACATCATTATAGTCGTTGCTCATGATAACTACTGTATATAACAGCATTATTTTTTTCCTTCCACTCTCAACCTATTCCCTTCCCAAAATGCAAACCATAATATAATAATAATAATAATAATAATAATAATAATAATAATAATAGTACATTTTATTTGTTAGCGCAAGGACACTTTACAAAGAGCAAGCAACAGAGCAAAAAATAACAATCAAAATATAATAAAAAGTAGAGATGGAGACAACTGACAAAAAAAATATATATATATAATGAATAAGCCGTCCTGAAGAGGTGGGTTTTGAGGGAGGATTTAAACTGAGAGAGGGAGTCAATGTTGCGTAGTTCAGGTGGGAGTGAGTTCCAGAGTTTGGGAGCAGAGCGGCTGAAAACTCTGCTCCCCATGGTGGTGAGGCGGGCAGGGGGAACAGTAAGATGGATAGAGGAGGAGGATCTGACGGAACGGATGGAGGTGGCAATATGGAGACGGTCAGGCAGGTAGGGAGGAACGAGGTAGTGGATGGCTTTGAAGGTAGGGGTAATGCCATAAACCATAATGGGAACAAACATAAATGGCAGACAAGCGAGTGAAATCATTTGCCACCGACTTCATGTTCAAGAGAAGGCATCATTGTGGTTAGATGATGATGTCCAAATAAGCTCTTGAATTCCAAAGTCAAAGACTATAGAACTGATCCATGAAAGTATGTTCTGTATTCTAACGCTCTAACGTTTTAAACTTTAAGCGGCAGGTTTAAAACGGCACATATCCTGACCGGGGGGAGTCTCCATTCTGGAAAAGTTGGTTGATCGCGATCAAATCGTCTATCGTGATTTTTTTGGGGCCACGATCACCACGATGGGAAATTTTCAATTGGCTACACCCCTAATCATGACATCAATCTGAGGATATCACCCAAACATAGTCCTCACCCTTCATCAAGCTTCTGGATGAAGAAATATCTCTTGTTGTCGATGGTCAAAGAGCCACGGGAACACACACAGAGCGTCTGACCCATCTTCCCTCCAACATAGCTCAGCTCTGCAGCCCTCTGCAAAAACACCACAAAGTGACATCACACCGTTTACTTCACTCAACTGTAGGGATGTCAATCTCCCAATGCTGGGAACCTGTCAAGGCTTTGCTGTGATACAGTGAAACAGTTGCAGGTGATTTGCGTTTCACAATTTGGATAATTTCGGCTAAACATCGATTCCCCGATTCTTAGCCTCCCAATGACCAGTGATAAGTAAGATGCTTCTGACACACAGACGATGGCCCCCCACCCAAAAAAAAATCCCTGACTACGCGTCAGAGGATTGCGAACCCCCGCGGAAATGCGTAGAGAAAAAGCAGCTGTGATTGGTCCTTGGCATGCATTTTCGGCTGTCTGTGTTGTCGTTTTGGTACCGGGCGAGCCATTTATGAAAACCGAGCAGCAACTACACTACAATATAATAAATATAAATGGAATATAAACACTTCCGCCGGGACTGCCGAAATTCTTGTGACTTTCCGCTGAGTTCTAGCAAGTTCTCGAATAGACTCCCACTTGCGCTTCGGCGGGAACCTTCTGTGTGTGTCGCTAGAAATTCCAGACAGAGGGTGCAGAAGCATATCAGCAAAACTGGTTTACGACCAGACCCTAGCAGCATTTGGTGTGTACGGTTGCAGGAGAATAATCTGGCCTTAAGTCCACGACTCGTCCACCTCTCTGTGTCTTGATGCTATGTGGCTCGAACCATCCCCCTGAACAGATTTCCAAAAGAAGTACTGGAATGTCCAACTTTGCAATTCTTGACTGGAGCGGGGTCGCATTACAGGAAATAGGACAGGCCAATACAATCAATCATTCAGTCACCAACGCCATTCAGAGCAGCTTTTTAAACACTGCGGTGTGGCTGGTTACACATGTAATTTTAAACTTTTGTGAGAGAAATATTAAAATGATAACTATAACCAATGTCTGTCTCTCTTTATCTGTCTCTCTCTCATCCACATATCATGGTGATTGATGGCTTGTGAAATTTGAACCAGTCACGATAATTAGTTAAATCAGACGACATCGCAGTAGTCGTAATAAGGTGCCAGAGCTATGTGATTACGGTAAACGTGTTACCGGTTACATGTACTTACTGTAATGAAAACACAGACGACACCAGTACAGCACAACACAATGCAAGTGGAGTGTCTTTAAACACCGCAGTTTAAGTGCCGAAGTGTAATGACTATGAAATACTACCGACGACTTAGCCATGAAACGACAAAACACAACATGTTCACCATCTATTCTTCCAAGCCTAGCAGTGTTTGAGGGGGCTTGTTATCTTCATTTACCTTCTGTGGTCTCCAAACTAGCCCAGAACCTCCATAGGGGGCTGCTGCTGCTTCTTTGTCTGTGTCGATTCCTGTCAGTTTTGACACCGCGTAGTGTTTTACTGCCCTCCAGTGGATTTTTCTTGCAACTGCACAGTTTCACCTGCGCGAAGGCCATAGCATAGGGTCACTGACAGAGATGGGCAGTAACGCATTACATTTGTTTTGTGTGTATCATTTTATTTTTGGAGTGCATTTTTCACAAGTTACTTTCTACTTTTACTCGAGTAAATTTGAGGTGAAATAAACGACTTTTTACTGAGATGTCAGCAATTGGCTACTTGTTATTACATTAACTTGGTCTTTAGTGATACCCGTTGGGAACTGTGGCCTCTCTCGGTTTCTCTCTTGGGCACTCTCGCTCTCTCCGTTTCCCTCTCGGGCACTATAGTGTAATAATGTATGCATCATTGTTCCTTCTGTGGTAAAGGATCTGCATGCCTCCAAATTATTTAGTAAAGCGCATGATACTGTCAACTCAACCTGCCTCTGACTTTTGTGAAGTGTAATAAGATTCGGTTCAAATAAGATTCAGGTAGCAATTAAAACTGAATTCATTTTTAAATATTGCTCCACTTTGTTTAATCCAGAATTAAAAAGGTACAAATATGAACACAGCCAGCAACAACAATAACAATGCACACACCAGCTTAACATTCCATGCTCTTTATTGAAGAGGAGGCACTCACAGAAACCGTAGCGACTGTAACGCGCCCAACAGCACAGAACTCCACATATAACTAATAACAGAATGACTCCTCTGTCTCAGGTTGGTTAGGGATTTCTATTTTTTGTTCCATTTTAAATGATTTGTTGTGAAGTCAAAATATAGCCTGAACCCACCCTGAATTACCTAAATACATTTGAATGTCATGTAGTTTACTTGAAAAACGGAGTAAAGGAAATTGAATTAATTCATGTTTGTTTTGAATGTAATAAATATAATGTGAGTTCAGGCTGTAAACCAAATAACTGCAGTAAGTGCAGTTTATAGCAAATGTTTTGTTAAAAAATAAAAATAATTCTAATAATTAAAAAATAATAATAATAATAATCATAATCCAAAAGTAACCACTTCCCAACCCTGCCTCTCTCAGCCAATCAGAACTCATGTATGACAATCATGAAATGCCAAATCAGTGATACAATATGCACACACACACAAAATAAAAAAATCCACAGCTTCATTCTATATACATGTTTTATCCTACACCAAATAAAAAACTGGTGTCAACAATAGATGACGTCTAAGAAACAAAGGAAAGTGGGGGACACGTTGAAAACCTTGCACACACAAAATGGAGTGGACGTCAAAAAACACGTTCTTCATTTCTGGTCAGGACGTCAAATGTGGAACTAACGCTTATCCTGGTAGTGCCAGGCCAATTGCCACATCTGGATGACGGGGATAAACGATTATTGTAGTATTTGATAACCATTTATTTGACTTGACTAAAACCATTTTTATATTTTCATGCCTTTTTTGTTAACTTTTGTTTGCTCAAGAATAGGAAATAAATTACCATTAAACTATGTGTATTCATATTTTGTAACATATTCTTTAAATATATTTTAAGTAATATTAATGTTAGTTCTGTTCATATAAAATAACTCAAGCATACAATAGTGTTTCTCACCGTCATTTAGTTGCCAACTTGTCAAGTTTTTAGCTGACAAATATTTTGATAAAATTCAATCCTCTGTATTATCATCGGGGATTTTTGAATTGCCAATAACTGTCTCCCTCAAGTGTGCGCGCCAATCAGGACTCATTTGTGACGTCTGTCTTATTTGACCATAAGAAATACCCTCATTCAAATATTTTTGAGTATTGAGTCTTGTATTATTTTTGTCTAATGCACACACATTTCGTTACCAATGACAAAAATGTTGCATGTGCAGAGGTAGAGACAGGAGTGACTGTGAAAGATGTTCGACTAGCTGATACAGAACCCCCCCCCCCCCACATAATGCCAGCATGGGCCGCACATTGTGTCTCGCAAGGCCGATGGGCGTCATGCCAAACACCAGCCCATCACAGCCAACCATTGCAAGGCTAAGACATTTGTACTGATATTTGAAGGACCACCAAAGGTCCTGCACAAAGATTATCTGAACATAAGACATGACTCCCTTTTCACTTGAAGTTGAGTCACTTTCAGCTAGCAAGTTTGGAACCAGACGAGTGCTGCAGATGGTGCTGCATTTCAGTTGTCTTTAAAAACAGTAGTGTCTTGGTGCGAAGGGCCCTGGAAGGAGCTTATGGTAGGAAGATGGGGGGATGCTAGGAAGACTGAGTGTCAGAGACCATTGTAACGGCTGTGAGATAAGCTACTTTCAGGCCCGCAGAAGAGAAGGACTCAAACTACACCTTTTGCACTTGGGGGAACGGACATGGGAATAATATCCAGCAGGCATATGAAGACACTGGATGGACGGAACTCCCAAAACAACCTCACGCAGTCATTGCATTGTTCGTTAATACGGGGATTAGCAGGGATTAGCAACGATTGATTACATTGTACTGTAAATTTCAGCAGCAACTCAAGATCAAGTACAGTCAGCCAAGCCGAGACTAGCGACCTTAGGAAGCATTTTAGTTTCAACGACTGAAGACCCAATTAACCAAAAGTTACTAATGGTTAATATGGTTGAAGAACATGAACAAAGACCATTTTACACACCAATAGAGGCACACCACTTTCAGTAACGAATGTATTCCATCAGATCCAAAAGAGGCAATACCTCCATGGGAGAGTAGAACTCTATGGAGTGTTACACCTCCATTTGGTACAGCTTGATGTTAGAACTATGGCTCCGAACTGGTTCAAGGAACCGAAAACGAATGGAATTTTACGGAATTTCATGAGGAGCGGAAACGGAAACGAAAAAAGATTTCTTCAACTGTTCCGGAACAGAAACGGAACATTATGAAATCTACAAAACCGGTTAAAAACGTTTTTTTCCCCTGTTCTCTATATATTTGAACATATCCTATGTCTGGGATACTATTTCCAGTTGTGCATCCATCCAACTTTCACAGTCGTCGAACCATGCATCTGGGGCTCCATCTTGTGGACAGACGAGGAAGCAAATGTAATGGCGTTAATACAGTTACACGGAAGTTTGAAAGTCCATTAAATATTTTTTGTAAAACTATATCTAAACTTAATATTGCGCAATTCATGGAACTGTAAGAACGAACGCAATTTTTGCGTTCCGAACCAGTTCAGGACCAATATTTTGGTGGCCGAACGGTTCCGAGAACGAAAACGTTAAACATAGGCGTGCCTGAATCGTTCAGAACGGAACTTTTAAAAAATAATTTCGTTTTCAAGCCCTGGTTAGAACATCAAGACTTGAACATAACTTAAATGGGGGTCTTGAAAGTCCAACAGATTGCCTAGAAGTGGTTTGCAAAAAATGCCCTGACGATTAAATTGATCATAAAACAATAAAATGTCACTTAATCTGATGCATTAACAGAGTCGTGACGTCCCAAACTCATATTGAAAAACATCAACGACGACGAAGGAACAAACAACATGTTTGTGGGTAAACTCAGCGTGTCTACTTTTCCCCGTCTATTTCTTTCAGCCGCCAGGAAGCAATCATGACACAGATATCAAAATGTGGCACGTTCATTCACACCATTCCGAGATTACACCAAAACCCAGACCTCCTCTATGTTCTTGGAATCATAGCTGATCTGTGACTATGACAATCAATTTTATAGGCACAGGTTAAGTACTGGCCGCATGTAACTAATAGCAACATGTGGAGTTTGAAGATGTGTTAATTTTCACCCAGCATCATCTTCTTAGGTATCAAGTGTGCAATTCTCCTTCTCAAGTGTGCAATTCTCCCCAAACATTTTTTGGAAGTTATTTTTTGGGTGCAAGCAACGTTTGTATTTGTTATTGAGAGATAGTAAGAGGATTAAATCGGAACCTGGGATGAAGAGTCGGGAGAGACATTGCAGAAAAGCCTGAGACGGTAGGTGAACCGGTGGCGCTGCTCTGCCTGTGGCCTGGGGGACGCGCTCTCTAACCACTCTGCCCACCGCGCGCCCCTCCCAAAACATTTTTAAACCAAGAAGAAGTGCCAACACATCCATACACACACACACACACACATCGTAGGTTGTGCCGCAGTATTGTTCGATCGACGGTCTTAAAACCTGAAGTATTGTTATCGATGTACATAAACACGTGCATGTTTTTACCCTCTACACGAAACAGCTTCCCACTCATGTGCATTTGAATTCCAGCCACTTTTGACCTGTGAATGTACAGATGTAAACGCATCCACCCCAGGTATGAACCTTGTTTTCGACGCATGGATAGTCCAGACTATTACAGCTCTCTGATTCACAGCCCCAAAGACCAGCTGGGTGGAAGGGGGGAAATGGAGGGGGTGGACCACTGGGTGAAGGATCACTCCTTCTCAGCGGTGGCGCTCTTCAACTTGCGTTCCCACAGCCTCTGGTTGTCAGAGAAGCCCTGCTTGCCCTTGTTGAAGGAGTTCGGTCCGGCTGACGTGGGAGTCTCCCTACAAAATACAACACAAAATAATCCCAAATTCAACTAGAAGCACTCAGAGATTGCAAACCTGCGCCGTAGTGGCACAATAAAAATACTTTTAGTGCTTGCAGTATGTGCGGCAACCCATTATCAATGCAAGTGCTTGTGCCTGGCAAAACATAACCAACGCATCGTCCATGCATCGCACACCGCTAGCGAGACGCGGCCACGTGTGACGTCACTACAGAGAACGGGGATCGTTCACCCGTTAATAATGAAGTATGACTATTATGTTACTTATAGGCTACAGAAATGCACCAAAATGTAATCACTTCTTCCTTTCGTCATTTCCAACAACTCTGAACAATTTCATCAAGATCCATGCTCAGTAACCTTTTCAGTTATCCAGGGGACAAACCAACGCGACCAAAAACATAACCTGCTCCGCACGGTGCAGGTAATTAGAAAATGAGAAGTACTTAACTGAACACCAATCAAGTATGTTTATTCGAATCAATAAAATACCAAATGTAATTTGAAGTTCGAAGCGGAGAAAATATAACTTTGCTCTGTTCAATGTACATTAGTAGTTAGTCAACATGTTGCATATGAAGCACTTACTCGCCAAAGACGAGATATTACTGATAAGACGGTACAAGGTTCTTGATGTGAATACAGTTGGCACCCAAAAGGGTTAAATAATGCATGAATATTGTCAACAGATGGGAGCGGGAAATTATGTATGCACGCACCTGCCAATGTTCTTCATCCTCATCCTAGCTTCTGGTGGCATCTCCTCTTCCTCCTGTGTCAGAAGGAACCACACATCATGCTAGTAGGAAGCCAGACTGAGCACCCTTTCATCATCACCTTTTTAACCCCGATTCCCTTCAGGGCTATAAAGTAGTGATGCACGATATTAAAAATTTCAACCGATAACTGATAATTTCCTGCTTCTCAGGGCCGATACCGATACCAATATGTTAAAATTTAATACAATTTTCTTATTAACACAACATTAACATAATATATTGATATAATCTACTTTGTGCAGGATAGACAACTGATTTGACCTATCTATAACAAAAAACAACAACTTTGTGACACTGCAAATGTTATTTCTTTTCATTTCACCAAAAAAATAAGGTAATCTGCTATAAAATGTTGCCGATTAATTCAATTAATCGGCAACGAATGTAATGATCGATAATTGGTCCAGGCAAGTTTGATATTAATACATTTTTTATTTGAAATATTAAATGGTCATAACTGATGAAAAAAAGGTGAAAAACAAGAAAAACATCAAATGTAATAAAGACAATCTGAATACAGTGGAATCCGCTTATAGCGCCCGTAGGGTTATGTTGCTGGGTGTTATGCTCACCGGGAGGCGCTAGTGTGCCGGGTGGGTA